>JABUQX010124029.1:17500-20000 GCA_015478945.1 Trachelipus rathkii | reverse complement strand
TCTTCCTTCCTCCAACATAAATTATATAACCTGTACAGCCATTCCTCCACCCCTCTGCCTCCCATCTGTAACATTTCCATACTCACACCATCCAGACCTGTGGACTTTCCTTTTTTTTCCTTTAGTTATCGCCCTAATAATTTCTTCCATTTGTATTTCCATATCTCCTTCCCGTCCCTCTTCACCCCCCAACCTCACCTCTTGAACCTCCTCATCTCTTCCACCCAATTCATTCAATAATCCTCTAAAATATTCCCCCCATCTTTTCCTCACTCCATCTTCCCCTCCTATCCATTCCCCATCCCCTCCCTTAACCCTCTCCCCTAACCCCCCCTCTTCTTTCTTTTTATATTTACTTCTTTCCAGAATATTTTGCTTCCTGTTTCAAAAATTTTCTGTCACTTTTCTACACCATTCATTATTTGCATTTCTCTTCGCCCTCTCCACCGCCTTTGCTTCCACTCTAACCCCTCTATATTCCTCCCAGCTTTCCCTTCTCCTATTCCCCAACCATTTCACATAGACCTCTTTTTTCTTTTTCACCAAATCTTTCACCTCCTCATTCCACCATTCACTTCCTTTCCTTCTACTTGCTCCCACCTTTTTTACTCCGCATACCCTTCTGGCCTCTTCACGAATTGTCTCTTTAAATCTCTTCCACTCCTCCTCCACATCCCTAATTTCCGTCCCTCTCACGTCCCTCCACCTAACCTCCATAACCCTCCTAAACTCGCTCTTACACAACGTCTCATCTAATTTTTCCACCTTAATGACTTCTATTTTCCTCTTACTTTCTCTTTCTCTAACCGTTACCTCTCCCCCCACCCTTAACCTAGCAACCACCAAATAGTGATCAGATAACCCCCTACCTGCCCCTCTGAATACATTTACATCCAGTAATCTGCCTCTATCCTATCTATTTATACACACATAGTCCAGTAACGCCCTCCCCCCGTTATCTCACTCTTCCATGTATACTTATGATTTTCACTTTTCTTGAACCACGTATTTCCAACTATCAATCTTCTATCAACACATAACTCTAACAGACTTTCTCCATTAACATTCCTTTCCCCTACCCCAAATGGACCTATAATTCTCCCCATCTCCTCTCTTCCCACTCCTGCATTCAAATCTCCTAATAAACAAATTTTATCATTAACCCCGAAACTTTCCCAACAATCATTCAACTCACTCCAAAATCTTTCTCTCTCCTCCTCCCTCGCTCCATTTACTGGTGCATACGCGCATATAAAAACCCACATTTCCCCCCCAAATTTCACTTTAACCCACATTATTCTCGAATTCACCTATTTGCACACTTTTACCTTATCCCACACCTCTTTCCTCATAACTATTCCTACCCCTTCCCTCGCCCTCACTCTCTCGTTCACCCCCGAAATCCTACCCTTAAATTTTCCAAAGACCATCTCCTTCTATCCTTTCAGCTTAGTTTCTGTCAACCCTAACACATCCAACCTTTTTTCTTCAAACATTAACCCCACTTCTTCCCTTTTCAGATCCTCATTTATCCCTCTCACATTCATACAACCCACTCTAATCTACTCTCTTTTGCCCATCCTATCTCTTTACTCTCCCTTACTCTCCTTAATCCTGACCCTCTTATTCACCACTCTACTTTCTTCTATTCCCACACTAAATTAGGCTGCACGTTTACTGGGATCCCACAACCTGAGGCACTTCCCAATACCTCAAGCTCCAAACCCCGCTCAAACAAACACACCCTAAAATACCCTAAAATTATATAAAAAATATTAATAAATCTTAACTTAATGTTTTCGTTTACGAATTTTATAAATACAATAGTTGAAGAAACTTCTCTTCTTCTCAAAGGTCGATATTGATTACGATGTATACGTTCCTTTGTAAGTCTCTTCCTACCTTAATGGTAGACACTCTTCTTAATCACAGAGGTCTCAAATTTTCTATTAATCTACCCTGTTGATTTTCTTCCTACACAAGTATCTAATTTCAAATGAAATATAATTTCCTAATAAGTTGCCCTGAAAACCTTGATTTGAATTTTCAAGTAGACAAAGTATGATACAGTAGGAAACCTCAGAAAGATTATATTATCCTGATGCTAAATTTCCCGCAACACTTTTGCTTATATTTTATTTATTGCTTTTATTCCTTTGCTAAATGTAACTGAAATCCTTGATCCTTGAATGTCTTCTTCAAGTAAAACAAAAGAAACCTCAGTAAAAAATCTAAGAGTCCAAAAAAGTACATAAAATAGTAATTATGCCACTTCACAGTTTATCCATTTATCAATCACAATTCATATTTTATATCTACAATTCAAATTTTTAAAATCATAAAATAAAATAATTTTATCATTTAGTGTAATAAAATTTTCACTTCGTCAAGAGCTCAATCTCTTGAGAACTTTACTTTCCAAAAGTTCCTTTTTCTTTTCTTTCGTAATTCTTCCCCAGTTGAATTCTTTATATATCTTCTGTTCCAAACACTTCTTTTA
>JABUQX010124029.1:0-12500 GCA_015478945.1 Trachelipus rathkii | reverse complement strand
ACGTCAAATTTTGGTTCGCAATTCAAAGCAAAAAATCGACTGAGTGACAACTAGTATCTCGGAAATCTCGTAAGTTGGGTACTCGTATTGCAAGAAATCGAACCATAAAAATTAAAGTTTAAAAATAATAGTATATAGATAAATACAATATATATATATATATATATATATATATATATTATATTTATATATAATATATATAATATATATATATATATATATATATATATATATATATATATATATATATATATATATATATATATATAATTAAAAGTTCATTTCTCACGGGCTTAGCCCTATTTAAGGAGGGGAACTTTTCTAGGCAGTTACTACCTAGGGTCAAGAACAGGCTTCGAACCTTGGCCTTATACTTCGCAACACAGTCGCGCTACCGTTGAGCTCTCAAATTTTAAAACTAATTTTTTGTTATAAAAAAAGCATGAGAAAATTTAATAATAATAATAATAATAATAATAATAATAATAATAATAATAATAATAATAATAATAATAATAATAATAATAATAATAATAATAATAATAATAATAATAATAATAATAATAATAATAATTAAAGATATAAATAATTGAATAGATAAGTAATTAAATATTATAAATCAATTGATAAATGGGTTTCTATTTTTTTCTTTATAACATTTAGTAAATTCTAAAACATATTTATAATATACAGTTATTATAATGTAGTATCATAAGCATTAACCTAATAAAGTAATCATAAATTATTATTAAATTTATATTAAAAGGTTCCAAGAAAATTACTAGTCAAGTCTTCCCACAATAAAGAATAATAATAAGAGATAAGTGAGACTGACGACGTCATATCAAACTTTGGTCATTCTACGTCATAGTTTAATAAATAATTAAATTACCTGGCAAAATCTGGCAACTTTAAATCATATAATTACCTTTCGTCTCTTTTTTCATAATTTTCCAAATTATTTCCAAGGCAATCCCGAATGGAAAGATCCATGATAATATTTCTAAACAAGCCACCTTCCCATCCTTTCCATATCCAGTGTGGAAAATAAAAGGTTACAGCCTATAAAATATATATATATATATATATATATATATATATATTATTATATATAATATATATATATATTATATATATATATATATATATAAGGTATAAAGTCTATAGATATATATATATATATAATATATATATATATAGCATAACCTAGTATATCCTAGCCTATCAAGAGATGCTAATCAACAATACTAGGCAAAACGTAACCTAACCGAACTTTACCTAACCTAAACCTAACCGAACTTAACCTAACCTAACCTAACCTAATCTAAAGGCTAAACTAATCGCTGTTTGTCATTGTAATTAATTCTTGCCATCTTTTCCTACTAATATAAAAAAAAAAATGAAGCATGAAAAATTAAAAAATATTTTCAGCCAGGATCATATATATATATAATATAATATATATATATATATATAGTATATATATATATATATTTAATTATATATATATATATTATATATAATTATTATATATATATATATATAATATATATTATATATAATAATATATATATATATATATATAATATATTACCTGAAAGAATAAAACAAAGGGGACCCACTGATAATAACTATGAATTGTGACTTCATCCTTTTCAGAGTGAGGACCCACACCTGGAAATGGCACTTTCCTTCCCTGCTTCCGCCGTTTTGTGTTTTTCTACAGTAAAAGTCCCCATTATAAAACACCAGCTGTTTACCATGTCTACAAGTGGGTCAGAGTCCACGTCAATCATGCATTCTATCTTCTCGCCTATATATATATATATATATATATATATATATATATCTATATATATATATATTATAATATATATATATATATATATAATTAATATATATATATATATATATATATATATATAATATATATATATATATTATATAATATATATATATATTATATATATATATATATATATATTATATATATATATATAATATATATATATATATGTCTAATATTATATATTATATATATATATATATATATATTAATATTCAGTACTTAAAGTATAAAGTATTTTATCTTACATTTATATATATTTATATATATATATATATATATATTATAATAATATATATATATATATATATATATATATATATATATATATATATATATATATATATATATATATTATATTATATATGATATTAGATAGTAAGAGATTAAAATACTTTCGCTACTGAAATTAATATATATATATAAATATATTTTTATATATATAACTATATATATATATATATATATATTATATATATATATATATATATAATATATATATATATAGTATATATATATATATATTATATAGTATATATATGTATATAAAACTATTCAGTTATGAGTAAATTTTTTTTATTTTTAAAATTATGGCAATTAAATTAATTAACAATTTATATGTAATTACCTTTAAAAAAAAGGAAAATAGTGGAGGTAATGCCTGTAGTATTAATGCAGAAATAATAATTGTTAATATTACTGATAATTAAGTTTATGTTGTTTTATAATTATAGCTGATTATGATAATTAATAATAATAATAATAATAATAATAATAATAATAATAATAATAATAATAATAATAATAATAATAATAATAATAATAATAATAATAATAATAATAATAATAATAATATTATTATTATTATTATTATTATTATTATTATTATTATTATTATTATTATTATTATTATTATTATTTTATTATTATTATTATTATTATTATTATCTATGGAGTTAGAGGAAGAACGCTAATCTTATGTTTCCTTCTGATAAGAAAATTTCACCTCACTTTTTCTCATGCTTTCCTAAATTATCTCATTTTACTATACATTCATCCTTATTTAACCATTTGTTATTATTAGGCAACATTCACGATTAATTCCACCATTCTACATCCCATTAAGTTAAACTGAGAATATAAACCAGTACAATACCTACATTCTCATTCGAGTGATTCATCGCACATAGGCAACTACCTGTACAGCATCTGCAATTTGGAAATCTAGCTGATTTCTATACATCCTCATCCGTATTATATTAAATCGTCCATTCGTTGGATTACTTCAATGAAAGTAGTTTTTGTTTAAGAAATTATAAGAGTATATATAATTTGTTATGTATGGGTATAATCTTTTAATGGTAAAATAAATAAGCTTTATTAACAAGCAAGCACTTTTATGATCCAGAAAGTCTATCTTAGATGTATAAACTGCAGAGAATTGGACGAGTGGATAACGGTACAAGTCTAAATGAAGAGGCGTAAATTTATGATCGCGAAAAATATAAAAAAAAATTAATAATTTTAAGTAAGAAATCTAGATTATATAGGGTAACCTAACCTAACCTAACCTAACCTAACCTAAGAGCTTATAGGGCATTTTCAATTGATTTAAAAAATGCCTCCTAATTTAGACTTGCACCTGGATACCTATTTTTCCTTCTAGAAATAGCTTAAGAACTTAAAACTTCTGTTTAGGTCATAAAATTTTCTTGAAAATTGTTGTTAAGCAAAATGATTTGACTTGGGTTTTACATGTTAACTTGGTTGACATATTTGTTTATAATTTAACTTAATCAATTGCGTGTTGCATGTATAATTATGAAATTGGGTTAATTGTGTGTATAATAAAACTTTACATGGAGACGAGCCATTCCACAGCAAATGGCACTTTACATCCTTCGACTATGGACAGCTGAAAATGCCTAATTGTACTTATGACTCTCCTATTTTATAATAATATATAATATAATAAAATATAAAAATATAATGACAAGGACGAGATAAAGAAACAGACAGAATGACAGTCAATCAACTAAATAAAGAGACAGACTTATAATAAATAGGGAGAACAATCAGACAGGTTGTTGTTGTATGTCAACTGCATGAAAGCCGATAAGTTATCGAATAAGAGGCAATACTACATAAAAGTTAGAGTTTTTAGCATAATGGGCATTTCTTAAGCATATGAGAGAATTTAAAGTTTATATTGAATGAATAGTATATATAATATATATATATATAGAAGAGAAAATTATAATAGAAATATATATATATATATAATAATATAATATATATATAGTATATATATATATAACATATATATATAAGTAAATATATATATAATAGAATTAAATATAATATATATATATATATATAATATATATATAAAATTTTGACAGAATGTTAAGAATCCAGATCGCTCTCCTCGTCTCTGCTCTCTCCTCTCTTCCTCTCGCCCTCTCCTCTCTCTCCTTCTCTCTCTCCTCTCGCTCTCTCTCTCTCTCTCTTCTGGAATAAGAATTTTCTTTGCCATTTAAGAATTTTTTACTTGATTTAACTTAAATCCCACATTTACCCAAATTTCAAAATATTTTTGTTACAAAAAAAAAATAATGCATAAAAAAAAAAAAAAAAGAAAAAAAACATTAAGTAAATTATAAGTTTGTATATTGCAGTATCATGTTAACGATTTTCGAGATAATGAATACTTGTTCTTAAGGATAAGTTTAAAGTTAATATGAGATGGGTGTGAATACTAAGTGTGACATCAGTAAAATTGCATTCCAGCACTTGGCACTTAAATGGTACTGAAAGGGTTGCACTGAAAGGTGAACACCTGCCACCCCGTGAGGACCGGGACAAATATAAATAATTTCTATATTAGGCATAAAGTAAGAAGGGAAATGCAAGTCCTGCATGTTTCCTTAAGGTTTTGGTTAACTGGCTGGCCAAAATTGACCAAACCCCCAAATCC
This sequence comes from Trachelipus rathkii, assembly GCA_015478945.1. Classification (NCBI taxonomy): domain Eukaryota; kingdom Metazoa; phylum Arthropoda; class Malacostraca; order Isopoda; family Trachelipodidae; genus Trachelipus; species Trachelipus rathkii. The sequence goes on along the minus strand of JABUQX010124029.1, from coordinate 7,677 downwards.
CCTTGCATAATGCATATTATGAAAAAAATATTTTTTCCCTCTCTCCCTCTCTCTCTCTCTCTACTAATATATATAGATATATATATAGAATATAGATAGCTTGTTATATAATATATATTATATATAATAAAAATATATATATAATATAATATATATATAAGTTATATATAGATATATCATTTTACCATTTGTGAGTTTCACACAAACATAACACGAAAGTCTCATGTAAAAATAATAACTAAATGTTCTGTTATATAGAGTTAGTATTCTTCTTTCCTAGAGACGACTAGTGACATAATGACTAGGTTCAAGAGTAAAATATATGGTCTCTTTCTTCCTCTGCTCTCCTCTCTCTCTCTCTCTCCTCATCTCTCTCTCTCTCTCTCCTCTCTTCCTCTTCTCTCTCTCTCTCTCTCTCTCTTCTCTCTCAAGCAAACAAAAACCCACACATTGTTTCTCACACTTAACAGAGCTTCTAAGAGGTTGGGTTTTCGAAAAGTTATTCATACTGTTCTGGTTGTTTGTTCTGTAAAAACGTATTATCGTCCTTATACGGAGTACGCGTCACATATCCTTGGTTGTTTCCTCTGAGATGAATAAATTTTTTCCTTAATAAGGAGGAGTCTTCGACTTTTCGCCTCACTAAGTCTCAGAATCTTACTGATTCTCTTTATCCTCCTAATCACACTGTTCTTCTTAACTCTTTATTATTGAATACTTCATCCTTTGAGATGCTCGCTCTCTCTCTCTCTCTCTCTCTCTCTCTCTCTCTCTCTCTCTCTCTCCTCTCTCTCTCTCTCTCTCGTAAGAAACTTGCCCTTCCACATAGTTTTATTCTACGCTCTTCGACTATCCTTATTCTTTCGTGTGCTGTACTGGTAATGTGAGAGTCCTTCTTTCTTCTATTTTCCACACATAGAATCATGGTTGTGGAATCATAGAATAGGAGCTGAAGCTACGGAGCCGCAAAGTTTTGGGTGGAGCCAGATCCGGTGTCATTTTTGGGGAGAGTGAATTCAGACGCAAAACTTATTTTTACTATAAAATAAAAGGTTCCGCAGCCGCAGCCGCAGCCGCAGCCGCAGCCGCAGCCGCAGCCGCAGTAGTCGCAGTCGCAGTCGCAGTACATATTAAAATGAAGTCTGAGCCGGCAAACAAATTTGGCGACACATTTTCAAACGCCGTGTTCGAAGCACGGCTTAATCTTATAATTCAGTTATCAGTTATTCTCAATTTACTTTATATGAATGAATAAAATCAACCAAATTCAGTCAAAACGTATTCTTAAGAAACAACTAAAAACGATTTATTCCTGACATTCTTATAAACAGTATTACTGCCTGAGGAAAATTTCCTACTTTACGATTAAAAAGCAAATTTCTAAATTAAGTTAGAATTTTAATTTATCTCATTGTATTAAATTATTTTTAATCCTATAACTAAACTAAGCAAGTATACATGCTACCTGTAGATTTGTGTAGCAGTTCAACTGGAAATTACACTTTAAGGATTTTTTAAAAAAATTAATGTACATTAATTAAATGTAACCCTTTATTAAACTAGTAAATTGCTAACTAACTCCCACTTAAAGATTTAATCACTAAAACAACAAAATTATAGTCATTTTTGTTTAAGCTTTTAAACCTAATCGAAAAAACTATACATATAAAAAATGCCTTTAAAAGCTAAAAAGTTTCAGGAAAAGCCACGAATAGTTTTAGTCGTATTAGTCAGACTGGACGAAAAGAAAAGAAAAGAAAAAGGAAAAAAAAATAATATTCCAGACGTGTTTTCGGCGTCTGTGATTCAGAAAGCTTCAGAAGTCACGTAGACGAAAGAAAATTTGGTGGTTTTTGGGTGGGATTATATAATTGGATTTCTGCCTTCAAAATTTTTGGTTTTATTAAATTTTTAATATATATAAATTTTTCAATTTCAATTTAAAAACTTTTATTTAAAAAATTGAAATACAATAATATGAGAATCAATATTGGCAAAAATGCACAAAAAAATGAATACTCGCATGAGTATAATACATGAGAATATTTGAAATGTATTCTAAATTTTAGGCAAATTAGGATTATAGCTTGGCAAATTAGGATTATAGTTTTTACACTTTAGCAAATAATTATGAAACTTGTATGTAGTATTCACCCAAACAATTTTCAACGCATATGACTACACACTACACACTACACACTACATACATACATACATACATACATACATACATACATACATACATACATACATACATACACGCCTACCCACCTACACCCCCCACATACCTACCCACTTACACCTACCAGACAAGAACCCTCCTACACCCCCACACACACAAATACCTACCACTTACACCCACACACAACTACCCACCTACACCCGCCATATATATTATAATAAGAAATAAGATTATATGATAAATATATATATAATATAATATATATAATATAAATTATATATTATATATATTAATAGTATTAATATATAGTTGTTTGTGTGTGTTCGTGTCGTTTATGAAATACTATTTTAACCAAATTCATGTAATTCTGCTACCATTACCCCCCACTTACGCCCACGAATGCCCAACCCTCCACTTCCCCCACCCCCCGCACTCAACAATCTATTGCTATCCCCATTAACTTCCATAGGACAACCCCAGCTTCTCTGATCCCATCCCCCAGATAATTGAACTTTTCTAGAAAACCATTTAGATTGTATTGCGGCACGCATCTGCAGTTAAAGTAAACTACGCGCAGATTTCTTCTAAGATATTTTGCAGCACCGCAATATATATAATATATATATATAGAAATATAATATAATACTATATTATATATATATATATATATATATTAAATTATATAAATATAATATATATAATAATATAATATATATATATATATATAATATATATATATAATAATATTATATAATATATAATAATATATATATAGATATATAAGTAGATATATAATATATATATAATTATATATAAATATATATAATAATAATATATATATATATATATGCACAAACATATATAATTTTTTTAAAATTTATTTTAAAAAAATAATTTTTATATAAATATTATATAGTATATATAATATAATTAATATATATTATATATAAAAAATATATAAAAAAATACTAATATAAATATATATAATATATATTAATATAATTATATATATAAATATACTTATATATAAATATATATATATAAATATATATATATAAAATAATTATATAATATATATAGATAATATTATATTATAAATATACATAATGTAGAATAATAATCATTTTATATATATAAATTTATAAAATATATATAATATATAATATATATATATATATATATATATCTATAATATATATAAATAAAAATGTATTATATATAATATATATATAAATAATATATACAATGTATAATATAAAATTGAATATAAAGTTTATACAAAATATCATATATATATATATATATAATAATTATATATAATATAAGGTGTATAGTAACTAAGTATAATATATAAGTTAACTATATTATATAATGGTGTATATAGTGTATTATAGGCGCCTATATATATATATCGGTGGAGATATATGTATAGAATATATAATATATAATACTATATATATTATAGTAATATATTATAAATAGATTATATAATGAATAATATAATAATATATATATTATATAATATACAGTATATATAATATATAATATATCCAGTGCGCCTTGAAGATTTATAATTGTAGGCGATATATTATATATATATAAATTATATATATATATATATATATATATATATAAAATAAATATATATATTAGATAGACTACGATATATATATATAACATTAGCCTTTGGATTATTAGTATTAAAAATGAAAGATGTTTTTTAAAAGTAAATGTTTTTAATTAGATAAGATTAAGTGTTTTAATATAAAATCGTTTATGAAGCTGCTAATATTGAAGGGAAGACAATGGTATGTTTTTAAATTATACAATATCACTTAAAGTATAAAGAATTATTAATAACCAAACAATTACATAAATGCAGGATTTCAAACTAAAAAACGTTGTTGCATGCTTTTGAAAATATGAACTTTCGACTATTGGTAATTTTAAATATAATATAATATATATAATATATATATATATATATTAATATAAATATAGAATAATATATATATATTATATATATATATAATATAAACATAATATATATACTATATATAGTATATAGAGAGAGAGAGAGAGAGAGATATAGATAAGAGAGAGAGAGGATATTCAATTCCTTTTTTTCAATTTATTCGGGCATTTCATTATTAGTGCTTCTCATTGTACAGCAAGTATGACGTCTTGGCCTATCCTATTATATTATATATGAGAATAGGAAAGATCATGTACGCCCATTAGCTTGATTTTACTCATAGAACAGGTAGGAAGGAAAATTTCGTCATAATGAATTAATTATATGAATTGTGATTACTAACAGTAGTTGCTTTTCTTTTAACTTTATTTATAAAAATTAATTCTTTTTTCCCTTTCAAATAAAATTCTAATAATTTATTTTAACTTACATTTAAATATTTTATTTAAAAGACTCCAAAATATGGGTAGAGCTACCATACCCGCTACCCGAGTATACGCACCTGTAATATATATATTTTATAAATTATAGAGTATATATATATAATATATATAATTAATAGTATACAATATTAATTAATTAATATATATTATAATATATATATTAATAATATAGATATATTATACAATATATATATATAGATATATATAAGTATTTAATAATATATATGACCAAAGTTTACAGATAATGTTTTTTTTTTTTTTTTTTACTATTTTTCAAATATGTAGTAAATTCCACAACTTAATTAAGATCTGATGAAGAAGATACGAAATTGAAAGTATAAATTATAATATAAAGTAAGCAAAAAATTCATTGATGAGAAAAAACGCATTTTATTGCGTAATGCGTGAAAGAATTCAGTAGTAAAAAAAATGTTTCTGGTTAAAATTACGCTCCGTATTGTTTTTTTTTAGTATATCATAGATTCGTGTATACATAACAAATAACCCGATCTTAGATGGCAGTAACCCGCAACCTAACCTATATGGGTCACGAGCAGTAAATTTGACACGAACTACATGATGCTACTGCCGTATAATTTCTCTTGTGTTTCGGGTAAACTTTTTTGCGCTACAGAAAATATGCCGAGACGTCGTCGCTCTGGCGCTGGCAAACGTACGATGCGTAAAAAAATACGATATTATTAAATAAATAGGTTTTTTTTGTGTATTTACAAAATTCTTTAATCAGGAACGGGAGACTAAAAATTTATTCGTTGGATATCATATAATAAACAATATATGGAAAAAGAAAATTAAAAAGAAACATTTATCTGCACCTGAACTCCATAAGGAATTATAAATATACATAGTAATAATATAATAATTATATAAATTATATATATATATATATATAATATATATGATATATAATATATATTAATTAGATATATATATAATATGTATATATATATTTATATATATAATTAATTATAAAAATATATATATATACAGTATATATATATATATATATATAATTATTATATTATATAATACTAATATGATATATATATATATATAATATATAAATAATTATATAATATATATATAATATATATATATATATATATATATAATTATATATATATATATATATATAAATATATAATTGAAATATTAGTAGTATATTATATATAATATAATTATACTAGCATATATATATATATGTATATATATATATATATATATTAAATATATTTATATATAAGTATACTATATATAATAATCTATATATATATATGTATATAATAGATATATAATAATAATACATATATATATAATATATATAATATTATATATAATTATATATAATAATAATATTATATATATATATAATTTCCTTGATGAATTGAATTGCAGAAATTTTTTTTTAACCTGTATTCACATGTTAAAGAACATGTTTCCGTGATAAATTTGAGTGCTAATGAGCAGGATTAAAAATTTAAGATACAGAAAGAAAAATATTAGTTCAATATCTACTTTACGCATCGACGTTGGCAGCTCCCGGACAGATCGACCCGTCTCGATATTTTTCGAGCGCAAACATGCTTTACCCGAAAACAAGAGAAAATCTATTACGCAAGTAGTCCATTTAGTGAGTCAAATTTACGCATCGTCGACCCATATAGCGTATAGGTTCGGTTTTTACTGCCATTAAATCGGTTATAGCGGGGTTTTTGGGTTAGTTAGTATACACAGAAATCTAAATATAAAAAAAAACCATACGAGCGTATTTTACCCAGAAAACATTATTTTTACCGCCTACCTTGAATTATTCACGCTCAGCATCAAAACGTTTCTTCTCAACAAAAATGACATTTTGCCTTACTTTATTATTAAATTTTTAATACTATTCAAAATGTCAGTATCTTTTATTCAGCATCTAATTAATCTAGTATCAATATACTAACCAATATATGAAAAATAAGTAATAAAAAAAAAAAAAAAAAAAAAAAAACATTTATCTGCGCCCATGAAACTCATAGTCAGTTGTTATAGATATATAGATTATATATATAATATATAATATTATTATTAATATATTATATATATTAATTATATATAATATAGATAATATATATAATAAATATATATATATATATTATATAATATATACATATATATTTTATATATATATCAGGTCGTATACATGGGTAGCAGGTAGGTACTCCTACCCAATATTTATCTTTTAATAAATAAGTTTAAATGTAAAGTAAAAATAATTATTAGAATTTTATTTTAAAGGGAAAAAAAAGAAATATTTCATAAAAAAAATTTTAAAGAAAAGAACTACGTTTAGTAATATAAATTATAATAATTAAATCATTTGGAAATTCCTCCTACTCTGTCTATGAGTAAAAGTTCCAAAGCATGGCGTAATAGATCTTCCTAATAAATAATATATAGAGACATAGCCAACTTCATACCTGCGTACGAAATGAAGATACTAAGTGAAATCCCGAAATAAATTTGAAAAAGGAAAGCGAATCTTCTCTCTTCTCTCTCTCTCTTCCTCTTCCTCCTCTTCTGAAATATATATAATATAATATATATTATTTAAATAAATATAATCATAATATCAATTAATATAGATATATAATATATATATAATATATATATATATATATATATGATAATATACAAATGCTCTATGGTCAAAAGCATGGCAACAACAGTTTTTAGTTTAAAATCCTTGCATTTTTGTGTAATGTGGATTATTAAAAATTTTATTAACATTCCAAGTGATAACACTGTAGATATAAAATAATTTAAAAAGTGTATAAAGAAGAACTGTTTAGATTTATATAAAAGCTTAAAGCTTAATCTAATTAAAAACAAATATTTACAAAAAACTGAAGGTAGACTTAACGACTCTACAAGAACATCCAAAGTCAAAATTAATTATATATTAATAATATAATATAGTATTAATTACTAATATATATTAATATTATATATAATTATATATATTATATATAAAATGATATATATATATATATATATATATATATATATTATAT
>JABUQX010124028.1:22500-24555 GCA_015478945.1 Trachelipus rathkii | reverse complement strand
TATATATATATATATATATATATATATATATATATATATATATAATATTTATATATATATATATTTATATATATATATATATATATATATATATATATATAATATATAATATATATATATATATATATATATATATATATATATATATATATATATATAATATGTATAATAATATTTTTATATATATATATATATCGAATATATATATATATATATATATATATATATATTTCAGCAATTGACTTGTTCTTAGGGAACCTCAACTTAATATAGAAAAGGAAGACGAAACACCACGACAATGTCATTGTTTATTTGAACGTTTCGTGCTCTTCTGGGCACATCATCAGCACTATCAAAAATTACAATAAAAATAAAAATAAAAATAAAAAACCAAAAATTAAAAAATTAAAAAATTAAAAAAAGAAATAAAAATTACAAAATTATAACCTAGTTTTACTAACCTTCGAAGTCAGAAGCCAAAGACAAAGTGAAAAATATATTAACTATGATCTCTATTTATACTAAAATTTATCCAAGAATTAGTTTGGTTTTGGAAAAAAAAAAACATAAAAATGTATTAATTGTGTAACAGTATTGTACTGTTTAAGGAATATTTATTAACAAAATTAAAATAAAATTAAAATAAATGAAGTTTAACTGAGGATTGGTCGGAGTTAAGCTCCGGCTTTAAGCTACTGATATAAAGACTTTCCATGATTTTTCTATCATTCACATCAGAGACCGAGGCGAGAATCGAAAAGCTGGTAGAGGCGATACGATGGTCCTTTTCATGAGCATGTCCACGAATCGATGAGAGCTCAGGTGTTGAGAGCGGCAACTCAATACGATAAGAGACTCCCCTGTGTTTTGCAATTCTGATCTGAAGTTGCAGGCCAGTTTGGCCTACATAGCAAGCATTACAGCATGCACACTTGTACAAATATACCACAGAAGAGCGTAAACCAAGAGGAATCCGGTCCTTGCATCTAAAAAAGTTACCCAGTTTAAAATTGTTAGTTGGAACAAAAATAAATGAGGCAAATGGAAAGTGTTTCACTAAAACCGAATTGAGAGACCTTATCAGGGAATCTGCATACCGTCGAGTATATGGAATTTTTAAATAGATTTTCTGTTTAGGAACGTCAGAGACAGGGATGCTAGGTCTAAAGTGATTTTCTAAAAAATTAAAAAGAATCTTATCAAACAAATCCATTGGAAAACAAGTGACATTAACTGACTTACGTAAGTATTGTATCTCATCGTGAAAGGATACCCAAGATGAGCAAATTCTAAATGCTCGATAAATTCTGCTTGAGAGACCTGATAGTTTAAACTTATTCGGCATAAAACCCAAAAAATGAGTGCTCATTAAAGTTGAGGTAGGCTTACGATAAATATTGGTAAAAAAGGATCCATTCCGTCTAGTAACACCCACATCCAAAAAAGGCAAGAAGTCATCATGCTCGCCCTCCATGGTAAATTTTATACACCTATGTTGTTCATTAAGAAAACCCAAAAATAATGTGGCCTGTTCTCTAGTATTGAAAATCAAGAAGCAGTCATCAACATATCGTCTGTATATTAATGGTTTGAAGTCCAAAGGACAGGTATCAAGCCATGTTCTTTCGAGTAAACTCAAAAAAGAGTTAGCAAGGGAGGGGCCCAGAGGGGAGCCCATTGCGACACCATCAATCTGTTGGTAGAGAACATCATTAAATAAGAATATGGTATCTGAGGTAGCAATATCAATTAATCTAGTAAACTGTCTCTTCGTAAGGCCCTTTATCCTCTCACAACTTTGAAAAAGAGAATCTATTATCATATTACATGTTTCCTTTAATGGGACATTTGTAAAGAGGGACTGAATGTCAAAACTAACCATATAGGACTGCGTGAAAGTAAGGGAAGAAATGAAGTCTACAAATTCAAAAGAATCCTTCAGAGTATATTGATTTCGAGTTATAGGTTCAATAACGGGTACCAAAAATTTAGAGAGATTGTAAGCTGGGGTATCTAAAGCAGAGAGGATAGGGCGTAAGGGAACATTAGTTTTAT
>JABUQX010124028.1:7500-10000 GCA_015478945.1 Trachelipus rathkii | reverse complement strand
TAATAGGAAGGAAGAATTAACGGCCTTCTCCAGGATTGAACCACCGCATGTTGCGACTGGGGAGGACAATATACCCGGTGCGTACGACTGAGCTATCCGCCAAGCCAAAAACTTGATTCAAGAACACTTATAAAGCAACCGAGTCCCTTCCAAGGCGACATCACCAGGTGTCCAGCTGTCCTATCTCGTTCTTTATATTGTAGATGTTAAATATTGCATAATAATCGCAATGGTTCAATCCCGGAGAAGGCAGTTAATTCTTTACCTTCCTATTATATGTTCTTACTTTAACATCTTATATAATTGCGATTATTGCAATATTTAACATCTACAATATAAGGAACGAGAGATAGGACAGGCTGGACACCTGGTGATGTCGCCTTGAAGGGAGCTCGGTTGCTTTATAACTGTTCTTGATTCCAAGTTTTTTGGCTTGGGAGGATAGCTCAGTTCGTAAGCACCGGGTATATTGTCCTCAGTCGCAACAGGCGGTGGTTCAATCCGGAGAAGGCAGTTAATTCTTTACCTCCCCATTATATGTTCTACTTTTAACATCTATAAATTGCGATTATTATGCAATGTTGTTAACATCTACAATATAAAGAACGAGGGATAGGGCAGGCTGGACACCTGGTGATGTCGCCTTGAAGGGAGCTCGGTCTTTATAACTGTTCTTGAATCCAAGTTTTTTGGCTTGGAGGATAGCTCAGTCGTAACGCACCGGGTATATTGTCCTCAGTCGCAACATGGCGGTGGTTTCAATCCGGAGAAGGCAGTTAATCTAAAATTACCTTCCTATTATATGTTCTTACTTTAACATCTTATATAATTGCAATATATTATGCAATATTTAACATCTATTATATAATATATATATAATTATATATTAATATTTATAATATATATATATATTTATTATATATATATATATATATAATAAATATATATAATGTATAATATATATATAGGGGCCTTTAAAATAAGTTCTTTGATGCAAATTTGATTCTTCTTGGTTCATGATGTAGGCCTCTATATGTGTTGGTTGATGATTTAAAAATCATTGATTTATTCAATAAAATATAAATAACAACAGTCTCCCCTTTATTGAGATTCTCTCTTTTTTTCTTCGTAAGTTTCGATGAGCAGTCTCGACCTTTTCCTGTACCTCTCTTGCCAACTTATTCTTTTGAAAAGCTTTGTAAATTGAGGAAATTCGATTCTGCCTGTTGCAGACTTATCCTGAAGTAGCTCACTTGCCTGAAATATTTGTCTTCTTGGGAGCAAGCAAGTGAGTAGTGACTCCGAGTGAGAATGAGAAGAGAGTGGGAGAGAATGCTCAACAAGGCAGTGAGAAAGCTTTTTTTTAAACAATTTTGTTTACACTTATGCCAAAATTTTGCTTACGCAAATCGTAGCATAAGTGTGAACATAAATACAAATTTTTATAATTTTACAACTACTTACTGTATACTTGAGCGCTACATCAGTTCCCACGTCAAACACGGAGTGATAAGGTATATTATAATAGTTATATAATACATAATATAAAAAATAATAATAATCATTCAAATGTATGCTTATTTGGATGAATTCATACAAACATATGAATGCAAAAATATTATTCATGAAATGCAAAGTATATTCAAAAACAATCATATCTGATTAGCTCCGTAGACATAAGCACACATACAAACATTTGAATACATAAAAATACAGGAATGATATGCATGAAATAAAAGGTACATGCAAATACAAGCATATCTGCTTATGTCCGTTGACATAAGCATACATACAAATATCGGAATGTAAGACAATACAAATGCTATATAAAATATTAAATGTATCCCACACAAGTTGTTTGGAGAATGTCACTTAACGATGAATCGTGGAATTTTGGCATTGGTGAGAAGACTACGTCCATACGTGAATATCTTGATCCATATTCATTTTGAAAAGAAGCTCTGACACTTGGATGAGACAAACTTATGGAGATCTTGAAAAAGGAACTTGTCATGATTCTGATTTTTATAGGATTTAAGGATCTACAGCCACCACATGGGCATTACTCACCTGGAGTATTTTTGAAACAAGATGAAGTGGTGACGACCAAGGGGATTGAGAAAGTTGAAGGATAACAGTTCAGTTTTTGCAATTGTAAATTCTTCATTTGTAAAAAAAAAAAAAAAAAAAAAAAAAAAAAAAAAAAAGGGACATGGTACTGAATCATTCAAAATTCGAAAAGGAGATTGAAGGTTCTTAGTGGAATTCAAAAGAGTTTCAACCATAATCCGAATATTAATTGAGAATGATAAAAGAGGTCCGTATTGCTAATGTTTGTTTGAGGTTTGTTTTAATCATCTTCTTGGAGTTTTCTGATTTGGATTTTTTTTATTATTAGTGTTATTTCTTCTTTTTCTACATTTTGGTTGTTTTCTTTTGGAGACAAACTTTTCTTGTTGAGGATGAAGGAGTTAGTAAGAGAGAGTGTAAGTATCCAATT
>JABUQX010124027.1:32500-37500 GCA_015478945.1 Trachelipus rathkii | reverse complement strand
AAGTACCATGACGACCGTAAGGCTAAGTGAATTGGCTGTACTTAGCATAGAGTATGATCGGGCTCGCGCACTGGACTTGGAGAAATTAGTGCGAACATTTGTGATGCAAAGAGACGAAGGGGATTAATGATCATTTAGAAGACTATTAATGTCAAAGTTAAAATGTAATGACAAATGTTTTATTGTTTATTAGTAAGTTTTTTGCTTTACTACAATAACAGTTAATGTAAAAGTGTTTTAAAAATGCGCAATCTCTATATATATATTATAAAACTTTTTTCATTGGTAATTACACTCTGCGTTCTTTTTAATGCTAATGTGATTTCTTGATATAACTATTAAACTTTTTGTTTGTCATTCAAGATCCAAAAACTCTATCCAACTCCGTCCATGGACTAAAGGGGGCGCACAAAATAAGTCGCGGGGGGCGCAACTGACTTAGTTACGCCACTGATGTATTATATATATATATATTATATATATTAATATATATATATATATATATATATATATATTATATAATTATATATATATAATATTATATATATATATATAATATATATATATATATATATATATATATATATATATATATATATATATATATATATGCCAGCCTCTAGAAGAGCCACAATCCATATCTCAAAAACTAACAATTTAGCTACAGGGAAAGGAATACATTGTTGAATCCTGGTAAAAATTTACGTGCGGAAAAATGGTAAAAAAAAAAAAATAAAATTAAATAAAAAAAAAAAAAAAAAAAATAATAAAAAAAAAAAAAAACAATGGCTACAGGGAAAAGGAATACATTTTTGGAATCCTTGTAAAATTCTAGTTAGGAAAATGTAAAAAAAAAAAAATAATAATAAAAAATAAACATAAAAAATGGCTATTTCTTTTTTTTTTGGGAGCTCGAGCCGGCAGGGGACATAATATATATACTATTTGTAAAAGTATTACATGGCAATGTAGGGGGCTCGAGCCGATGGGGAACCAGGGGGACGTTTCCATTACCCCGTAGGGATTGGCGGAGGACCCCCGCAACACCCAAAATACCCAAAAGAGCGGGGTTCCGGGAAAGACCCTCCCCGGAGGGGGGGGCGGAATTAGTCCTGCCCCGTAGTTCCCGGAAGGCCGAGAGGACCCCGACTCCTGCCATCGGTGCGGATACCCTTGGGGATTCTTTAGTTTAAAAAAAAAAGCAAATTTACTAGAAGTCTACTATTTAACGATAACATATTAAAAAGATCTCTAAATAGGCTTTCTAATCATAATACTATAATTATTAACAATAATTTTTTTTTTATCATTTTTTTTTTTACATTTTCCTAACTAAAATTTTACCAGAATTCCAAAAATGTATTCCTTTTCCCTGTAGATATTGTAGTTTTTTGAGATATGTTTTTTTTTATTTTTTATTTTTATTTTTTTTATTTTATTTTTTTACATTTTCCGCACTAAATTTTACAGGATTCCAACCAATGTATTCTTCCCGGTTTGCTGTTGTGAGTTTTTGAGAGATATGGATTTTGGCTCTTCTAGAGGCTGGTACTATATATATATAGATATATAATATATAATATATATATATATATATTATATATATAATATTATATAATATATATATATATATATATATATAATATATATATATATATATATATATATAATATATATATATATATATATATATATATATTAATATAAAAAACTACCTTTTAACTTGCTTTATCCCCTATGCAGGCAGGGGGTAACACGGGGTGACCACAGGAAATCGAATTTAAGGCCGGCTATTCCCCAACCAGCGCCACCAACGCGTCGCAGTCGATTTAATTTTGCCTCAGGTAGATAAAACTGCCAACTACTAGCTGAGGATTTGGAACCAGGCGTTCCTCGTTATGAGAGGGTGCACCAAACCTCCTGACGCTACGAGTCAACGTTCTTAGTATATATATATATATATATAATATAAAAGATATATAGTATATATATATATATAAATATAATAATATATATATATAATTATATATATAATATAATATATATATATATATTATATATATAATAATATATATATATATATATATATATATAGATTGAAGAAAATGAGAGAAGAAGAAAGAAATTGTATTTAGGTTTTATGGACTTTGCAACAGGTTTTGTGACAGGATTTAATAGGGAAGCTCTGTGGCAGGTGTTGGTGGTAATAGGGCTTCTGAATGTAATCAAAGTGTGTATGACGATAGTGAAGCGTATGTAAGAATAAATGGAGTCAGGAAGTTGATTGATTTAATATAAATAACGGAGTGAGGCAGGGATTGTTATGTTCTCCTTGGTTATTTAATTGTGCTATGGATGGCGGTTATGAAAGACATTAGAATGAGGGTGGCAGGGAAGGTTGTTAGAATGATAAAAATGAAGAGAGTGGGAGGGTGTCTTGCTTATGAATGCAGGATGATTTGGTTAGTGTTGAATCTGAAGAGAGTTTGAGAGGATTGGTAGAGGAGTTTGGTAGGGTGTGTAAAAGGAGGGGTTTGATGTAAGAATTCCCCTTAAAAAGTAGCACTCAAAACACCTGCCGAAGCATTTCCTTAAAAAGTAGCACAGCTTCATGCCTATCGCACCATCTTGTTTCACAGAACATTTTCATTTTTGTATTCTCACATTTCTTAAAATTCTTATTTTCTCTAAAATGGAGTTAGATTTACAGTGCACTGTCTTTAATATACACCTGAAGCATTTCATACAGTTATAACTACTTTAACTACTTTTTTTTTTCTCCAACTTTATATCAATTATTTGACAGTATTCATGTTGAAGTTTATTTAAACATCATACTTGAATGACGTAATCGTAGAGTTTCACTCCGGTAAACTATCATATAAAACCGCACATGTTCAAATAAAGATTCGCAGTTGCACTCAATTTTCAATAGAGAAAGTGTTTTAAAAGATTCCCATGCATTTCGTTCTGTCTCACTCATCACTTCAGCGAATCCAGCGTTCCCTATGTTCATGTAAGCGAAGAAACACTGCTGCTCTAATCCTTTGTTTGACGGGAAATTTTTTTAAAATTATTAAACGAAGAAGGCGAATATTGTAAAGTGCCAGCGGAGTATGATGCCCAATTAAAATCCTAATGACATGTAACATTAGCAAATTTATACACTCATTTGAAGGTATTTAAATCTTCTTAATTTATATTATGTTATTATTTGTATCTTAATAATTAAAGTAAGTAATAATTGTTTTTAATAATAATAATTATAATCTTTAAAAAAAAAAAAAAAAAAAAAAAAAAAAAAAAAAAAAAAAAAATCTTATAATAATTATATAAGGAGGAAAAAAGGAAGACTAAAGATGCATACGTAGGAGGAAAAAAACAAACTAAATGAACAGTTTGGAAGGAGGATGAATGGGGACTTACAAGGGAATAGGAAGCTCTTCCGGAAGGAAGCGCGAAAGGTTAAGAATGAGAATAAGGGGAACCTGCTTAGAATAATGAATAGGGATGGTGCTTTGAACTGATGAAATGGATGTGAGGGAGTGTGGAGGGAACACTTCAAAAAATCTTGCATAACATTGGCAGTAATGAAGAAATGATAATGAATGTATATGGGTTTGATGGTGTAAGAAGAAATAGGTATTTTGGGGATGAGGTAATTAGTAGGAGGTGGTAATAGGTAGGGGGAGAAAGTTGAAGTAGGAGGAAGTAATAGGTAGGGTGAGAAAGTTGAATAATGGTAAATCTGCAGGATAGATGGAATTATTGGTGAAATTATCAAGAATGGAGGCTAGATGGTAATTGAATGGATTTGGAAGTTGTGTAACAATGCGTTTATAGAGGGTATAGTTCCGAAAGATTGGAGGAGAGCAGTAATTGTCCCCTATATAAGGTAAAGGGGAACTATAGGGAATTAGTTTATTGAGTGTTGTAGGGAAGATATATGCTGGTATTTTGGTTGAAAGAGTACTTCGAGTGACTGAAGGATTGATTGATGAAGAACAAGGTGCATTTAGAAGTGGTAGAGAAATGTGTGAATAAAATCTTTACATTGAAACAAAAGATTGAGAAGATGAGAGCGAGGAAGAATAAATTGCATTTAGGTTTTATGGATTTGCCAGCAGGCATCACTGACGGTTAATAGGGAAACTCTATGGCAATCTTTAGTGATATATGGTGTTGGTGGTAGCTTCTGAATGGAATCAAAAGTATACATGACGATAGTGAACCGTGTGTTATGTGTAAGAATAAATTAAGTCGAAAGTGATTGTTTTAATATTAATAGTGGAGTAAGGCAGGGATGTGTTATGTTTCCTTGGTTATTTCAATTTGTATATGGATGGTATTATGAAAGAATTAGAGGTGAGGGTGCCAAGAGAAGGAGTTTTAGAGAATGGAAGCGAGTGGAGGGTGCCCTGCTTATTGTATGTGGATAATTTGGTTGTGTGTGGAGAATCACAAGAGAGAGTTTGAGAGGATTGGTAGAGGGGTTTGGCAATGTTTGTAAAACGAGGGGTTTGAAAGTAAATTTAGATAAGAGTAAGTTTATGGAAGTGAGTGAGTTGAGTCCGCTATGTGAAGTCATGTTAAAGTTGGTGAGCAACTGGAACAAGTATCTAGTTTAAATATTTAGATATTTATTTGATTAAAAGGGAACGGCGTGATCCCAGAATGAAGTAGGAAAGTTTTGAATGGTAGAAGGTGGCTGGTAGAATTAAATCCTTAGTGAAAGTGAAGGGACTAAGTCGTAGAGTGCGCTTGGGTTTTGCATCGAGGGTATGTTGTTACCTGTTTTAATGTATAATAGTTTAACTATGTCTGGAATAAGATCCATATATCTAAAGTACAATGTGTTCAGATGGACAATCTTAGGGGCTTGTTAGGTGTGAGAAGAATTGATAAAATGAGGAATGAACGCATTAGAGAGTTGGGGTGGTGTGAAGAAAGAGTAAATGTGAGTTGGATTTTCTGAACATTTTTCGACTTTAAAGTTTTTT
>JABUQX010124027.1:0-30000 GCA_015478945.1 Trachelipus rathkii | reverse complement strand
TTGGCAGTAATGAAGAGGTGATAATGACTGTGTGTGGGTATTGATGGTACAAGAAGGAATAGATATCTTGGGGATGAGGGTTATTAGCAAAGAGAGGAAATGGGTAGATGTTGAGAAAGTTGAAGAACTGTAAATCTGAGGTATAGAGAAATTACTGGTGAAATGATCAAGACGGAGCAAGATGGTGATTGAGTTGGAATCTCTGAAGTTGTGATAAACGACGTATATGGAGAGGTAATAGTTTCCAAAGGGATTGGAGGAGAGCCAGTAATAGACCCCTTATATTAAAAGGTAAGGGAATAAGGGAACTGTAGAAATTATAGGGTATTTGGTGTTCATGGAGTGTTTAGTAGGAAAATATGCTGGTGTTTGGTTCGAAGAGTGCGCCGAGGACCTGAAAGGACTGATTGGTGTAAAGAACAAAGGTTGCAGTTTAGGATAGGTAGAAGATGTGTGATAGAGATGTGGATGATAGGAGGAAAATGAAGGGGAGAGAAGAATAAAATTGATTTAGATTATGGATTAGCAACAGGGTATGAAGGATAATAAGGAAAGGTCTTGGCAGGTGTATAGTGATATAATAGTTTGGTGATAGGCTTCTGAATGAAATCAAAAGTAATGATGAGATAGTGAGGCGTGTGTAAGAATAAAATAGTGTTCAATGGTGATTGGTTTACTAAATAGCGGAAGTGAGGCGGTTGTGTTATGTCTCCTTAGTTATTCAATTTGTATATGGATGGGGATTATGAAAGAATTCAAGCGTGGGCGTGCAGGAAAATAGGTTTAGAATGATGCGAGATGATGGAGGGATGCCCTACCTATTATATGAAGATGATGATTTGCTTTTGTGTGGCGAATCTGAACAGAGTTTGCACGAGGATTGGATAGAGAAGATTTGGCAGGTGGGTGTTATGCTAAAAAGGAGGGGTTTGGAAAGTAAACGTAGATAAGAGTTAAGGTTATGGTGGTGGGTGAGGACAGTCCTCAGTGTGAATCTATGTTAGATGGTGAGCAGCTGGAACACAGTGTCTGAGTTTAAATATTTAGGGTATATGTTAGATGAAAAGGGAACGGGATGATGCAGAGTTTAAGTAGGAAAGTTGTGAAATGGCAGGAAGTGGCTGGGGCCAATTAAACGTTGTGAATGTAACGGAACTAAGTTTTAGTGCGCTAGGGTCTTACAATGACGGATTTACCTGTGTTTTGTATAGTAGTGAGACATGCGTCTGAATAAGAAGTGATTAAATCTAAAGTTCAATGTTCAGATGGACAATCTTAGGCATGCTAGGGTGAGAAGAATTGATAAAATGAGTGAATGAACATATTAGAGACGTTTTGGTGTGAAGAAAAGGGTAAACGAGAGAATAAATGAAAGTATGTTGAGAAGGTTTGGTCATGTGGAAAAGATGAATGATAGTTTCCGGTAAGCGATGCATACACACGAGTTGTTGAAACCCTCAGGCTGTGGGAGACCGAAACAAAAGTGGATTGAGTCAGTAAACGAATGTCGAAGGAGAGAAATGTGAGTAGTTTGGCAGAGGCAAGAAAAAAGGTGCATAATAGAGAGAGAATGTGGGGGTTTTGTGAGGGAGGTATGGTTGTGGCCCACCTGGGATCAGGGCATGAACCCTTACCACTGACGATTTACCAATGAGTGCAGGGTCTCGTACACAAGTCCCGTGAAGCTATAGGGTGAATTTTCTGATTGCGACGAGTCCTTACTTAATTAATGATACAGAGGGGGGGGGGGGGGTAAGGCATGGGCCTTTCTTTTGACTTTTGATGCTTTCTTCTACTGCTTTTCTTCTCTGATGCTTGTACGCACCTCACCACCAGTCTTGGGGAGAAAAGGTAGAATGAAAGAATATATATATATAATATATAATATTATAGATATAAATATGTATAGTGGTTTATAAATATCTACATATATATAATGTAATATATCTGTAAACAAAAACAAAGAAATTATATATATATATATATATATTATATATTTATATATATATACTATATATATATATACTTATATATATATAATATATAGTATATATATATATATATATATATATATTATATTATAATATATATATATATATATATATATATATATATATATATATATATAATAATTAATAATAATAATAATAATAATAATAATAATAATAATAATAATAATAATAATAATAATAATAATAATAATAATAATAATAATAATAATAATAAAATAATATAAAATAATAATAATTATATGCATAATAAATAAATAATTAATCAATAATAATAAAATGTAATAATTATATGCCCCAGAGCACTAATAAAAAACCTTTTTAAAGTATTAAACTACACTCTACATTTTATATATTGTATCACTCTTTAACATCATTGTATTTACTGATTTTAATGTCTAAATACCCTAAAAAGACTTGATATTTATGAAAAATAAGTAATTTAAAAAAAAAAAAAAAAAAAAAAAAAAAAATTTTGGCCATTTGTCTTTTTTTAAAAAAAAACGTGTTTTTTTAAAAAAAAAAACGAACGTTTTTTTTTAATCCCAACCCTAGGTGTGCTATTAGTGGAAGTACACAACAGAGATCTTATTGAATGCATATGCCCTCGTGTTGAAGTATCCTCCTCCATATTCCTTAATAGGCAAGACATTTTCATTGGTGACCAATGTTATATGCATCCCACAGCACAAAACAATGTTCATTGCCTCATCATAGGTCTGGCACATAGAAATCAGTTCAAAATTATTCCATGAGAGGCAATTTGCTAAGACACTTAAATAGAATCCATCATCATTTGATTTTTTGAAAGTTTTTCTATACTTTTTATAACATTTGCTTGCATCTTCAATTTAAAGAAGAATTCTAGTTCAATAGAGAAGGAAGCTTATGCGATAATAGAAAGTATAAGAAAATGGAGACATTATTTAATGGGGAGGACTTTTACCTTGATTACAGATCAGAAATCAATTTCATTTATACTAGATAATAAGCATAAGGGGAAGATTAAAAATGATAAACTGATGAGATGGCGTTTGGAGCTAATGCCTTATAAGTATAGTATTAAATACCGGGAAGGCACCCTGAATAAAGCTGCAGATGCACTTTCAAGAAGTTTTTGTGCTGCTTCATTATTGGGAAATCTAGAAGAGATACACAAAGAATTGTGTCACCCAGGAGTTGATAGACTGTGGCATCATGTTAAAAGTAAAAATAAAGGATTTACGTTGGAAGAAGTTAGAAAAGTGTGTAGAGATTGTAAGATCTGCTGTAAATGTAAACCAAGATTCTTGGTTAAAAATAAGGAATCTTTAATTAAAGCTATGCGCCCTTTTGATAGATTGAGCATAGACTTTAAGGGTCCCTTATTATCAAAAACGCAAAATAAGTATTTATTGATCATAGTCGATGAGTACTCGAGATTCCCTTTTGCATTTCCGTGTAAAGATATTTCAGCGAAAAGTGTGATAAAATGTCTATCAGAAATTTTTTCGATATTCGGATTGCCGGGGTATATTCATTCGGACAGAGGGTGTGCCTTTATGTCTGAAGATTTGAAAAAGTTTTTACTTGGAAAAGGGGTTGCAACGAGTAGATCTACACTACACCCTACCATCCAACCGGGAATAGATAATAATCAGATATGACTCTTTTTATAGATTTATTTTTCGTTTTAATATTTTATATTTTTAACAGGTAAGACATTGATATGGTAACACACCTCAACACTGGGATTTGAGGCCATACAATTAAGTAGGAAAGTAGGTGCCAGTTGGAGACACAAAAGAATACCATGTGATCAGATGCACAAGTCAAGGTGATAGGATCTAAAAATATATCTAAAAAAAAGAATGTTTCTACTCACAGTTGGGGTTCCTATCAATTTCAAAAGATATTTATTTATCATAAAAACATTTTTATTTTATTCAACTATAACTTTAATCTCACCATAAGCATGAAAATCAAAATATTAAATGCAATGTGCAGAAAGTATGTGCGATCTAGGATAGATACTGAAAAGAAAGAAAACAAAGTCATATGCAGGGATGTCAAACTTTTTTCTACTACCATATATATATATATATATATATCAATATAATATATATATATATAATTACTATATATTAATATAATAATATATATATATATATATATATATTATATATAATATATATATATATATATATATATAATATATATATATAACTGAGACAACTACATATTATTACTATTTAATATATATATATATATAATATAAATATATATATATATTATATCCAAGGATTAAAACTCAGAGCTGCCGAACACAGTGGTGGACCGCTGTTTGGGATAGACCGGCCTTAAAGTTGGAATTTCCTGTAGAGTCCTCCGTGTTTACCATCTGAAGAAAGGGATAAAGCACATTAAAAGAAAATTATAGGCCAAACTTAAAGACAGTTACCCAGCATAATATCTCAGAAAACTAAGATAGTACAAGAAAATGATAACATATATGGATCAGCGTATGAAATTTTGTAGGGAAAATGAAAAAAAAATTTTTACTTTTTTTTTTTTTTTTTTATATCTCCAAAACTACGATAGGAAGAAGAAAAACTAATAACAATATGGAATCAGCGTATAATTTTTTAGGGGCTCGAGCCGACGGTGGTAGGAGGCGGCGGGACATTCCATACCCGTAGGGAGAGGGCGAGGAACCCCCAGCGGACACCCAAATACCAAAGAAGGGGGTTCAGGAGACCCTCCCCGGAGGGGGGGAAATAGTCCTACCCCTTAGCTTCCCCCAGGAGGCCGAGAGATCCCCGACTGCTTTGACATCATTTGGAGCGGTATACCCTTGGGGTTCTCTTTAGTTAAAAAAAAAAAAAAATCATTTTTCGTAACAATTTCATACGCTGATTCTAAATATGTTATTATTTCTTGGAACCTATCCCTAAAAAGGATATAAAAATAAAAAAATAAAAATTTTTTTTATCATTTCATAAATGAAAAACCACGCTGATTCCATATAGGTTATCAGTTTTCTTGTACCTATTTTGTTTCCGAGATATCATGCGGGTAACTTTTTTAGTTTCACCTAAATTATATATATATATATATATATATATATATATAATATATTATATATATATAAAATATATATATATATATATATATAGTATATATATAATATAATATATATATATATATATATATATATATATTATATATATATATAATATATATATATAATATAATATATTAATATAATATTATATTCATTGCCCTGGGCTCCTTCTTATTTGGGGGAGTCCATGCCATCTCCAGAAACCCAGCAACCTCCACCGGGCGGAGCCACAGGTCTCTTAGGGAGGTGATCTGGTATTGTGTTCTGTAGGGTGTGTGGATTGGGCACCTTAGGAGTAGGTGCTCAACAGTTTCAGGCTCTGTCAAGTATCTTTGATAGAGTGGGGATGGAGTATGTTGAGGTTGGAATCTATGTTTATATACTTGAAGGTTCGGGTGATGTCCGGATCTCAATCTGGAATTAGGAGATCTGTCTCTTCCGTGGGACTGTGCTTTGTGAAGGGGATATCTCGAGGGGGGGGGAGGGGTAGTTAATGAGGCTATTTGTCGGACGGTTGTTGAGGTATCATTTTGTGAAATGTGTATGAATATGTTTTGATAGAGGGGTGTTATTTGGGGGATGGTTCTAAAGAGTTCGCCATAATAGAGGGCTGCAGAAAAGGGGGAGATTTTAAGCGATATAGTGTGTGTTCTTCTAAGTAGTTGTGAGAGGGGTCGAGAGTCCTGGCGTAAAATTGGGTTCCTATCATATCAAGGTGATCTAGAATTGGTAGGATTTTTGTTTGTTTGTAGGTGTTGAATAGGGGTGGTTTTCAGGCAATCAGTTATTGAACGCAGAGCTGTGTTTTGTATTCTTTGTAGTTTATTTCTAATAGTGGGAGAGGTTAGTGGATACCAGACTGTTGATCTATAGTTGATTGTAGTTCTTGTGAATTGTTTGAATGTTGTTGACAGTGTGGATGTTCTTTGCTGAAATTGTTGAGATAAGTTCAGAGGACATTTAGTTCTTGATATGGTGTTAGCTTATGAGTTTTTGAATGATTGTGTGTAAGGTGAAGTGGGTGTCGAAGTTTATTCCGAGTATTTGGGTGTTTTGTTTAGGGAAATGATGGAGTTGTTTAGGGTTACTTGTGGGTGGAGGGATGATTGGGTCTATCATGGTTGATCAAGGCAAAAGAATGATTTCTCTCAGAGGGGCTGACATTTTTGGATGATAAACCAAGCTGTTCTAGTGATTTAAGTAAGTCTGAGTGAGGGTTGTGGCAGTGGGTACTGAAGGGTCTGATATGGTGTATAGTTAAGTCGTCTGCTCGATAGGATTATTTTTGAGTGAGTTTGGGGGTTAGAGGATATCTTCTGTAAATTGTTGGACAAGCCCCGGGACCGCACCCCCCCTCCTCCCCCCCCCCCCCCCCTCCCCCCCCCGACCCCCCCCCCCCCTGCCCCCCCCCTCCCTTTCCCCCCACCGCCCCCCCCACCCCCCCCCCCCCCCCCCCCCCCCCCCCCCCCACCCCCCCCTCCCCCCCACGCCCCCGCCCCCCCCCACCCCCACACCCCCCCCCCCCCCCCCCCCCCCCGCCCCAACAATGGCAGCTCCTTAAGGGACTCCATTTCTTAACTTTATGTTTTTGAGTTTTGGTGTCTGCTGGATACTTAGGCTGCTGCGTCCTCATATAAAGTTGGATAACCATTTTTATTTGGTGAGACAGCATTCATAATTTTGATTTTTTCTTATTATAAATTTGATAAACACAAAAGATACTTTTGCAACAAATAAGCAATGATGATTTCAAAGTTTATGTAATGTCTTCTATTAAACAACTTGAAGAGTTTTAAAAAATTTTGTTTTGTGTTGAGAGTACAGTCGCACATTACTATTGTGGGAATGCTGAAAGCCTGACATGACTTGTAACTGAAGAGCTCTTTAAGAGGCAGACCTCAAACGTCAGGATGTAAGCAAATGACTGAAAAAAAGGGTTTTAAAAAAGGCTTTGTTGTATTTTGTAATCTTAGTTTTAAAAACAAAGATGAATTTGAAAGTCATTTGAAGTCACATAGTGAAAGATTGTTTAGATGTGCTCATTGCAATTACGAATGTAAGCGTAAAGACTCTTTGAAAAGTTCATTTGTTGGTACACTCGAGCACAAAATTATTTAAATGTTCTGAGTGCAACTATGAATGTAACCATAAAGAAAGCCTAAAATTACACATATTAACACATGCAAATTTAAAATTATTCAAATGTTCCGATTGCGGCTATGAATGCAATAAAAAATCAAACTTAAAATCGCACATGCTAACACATGCAAATAGTAAATTATTTAAATGTTCTGATTGCAGTTATGAATGTAATAAAAAATCAAACTTAAAATCGCACTTGTTAACACATACAAATAGTAAATTACTTAAATGTTCTGAGTGCGACTATGAATGTAACCATAAAGAAAGCCTAAAATTACACAAGTTAAAGCATGCAAATTTAAAATTATTCAAATGTTCTGATTGCAGCTATGAGTGCAATCATAAAGGAGTTTTAAAAAGACACCTGTTAACTCATGCAGATTTTAAATTATTTAAATGTCCTGATTGCAGCTATGAATGTAATCGTAAAAGTGATATAAAAACGACACCCTGTTAACACATTGCAAATTTAAATGTATTTAAAGTGAAAATTTATATTGTGACAGACCTTTAATCCGAAAGATATTTTAAAGCAACACTTGTTAACACATGCAAATGTTAAATTATTTAAATGTACTGATTGCAGCTATGAATGTAATAGGGAAGGTCATTTAAAGCAACACTTGTTAACACATGCAAATTTTAAATTATTCAAATGTTCTGATTGCGGCTACGAATGCAATAAAAAATCAAACTTAAAATCGCACATGTTAACACATGCAAGTAGTAAATTATTTAAATGTTCTGATTGCAGTTATGAATGTAATAAAATATCAAACCTAAAATCGCACTTGTTAACCCATGCAAATAGTAAATTATTTAAATGTTCTGAGTGCGACTATAAATGTAACCATAAAGAAAGCCTAAAATTACACAAGTTAAAGCATGCAAATTTTAAATTATTCAAATGTTCTGATTGCAACTATGAATGCAATCATAAAGGAGTTTTAAAAAGACACCTGTTAACTCATGCAGATTTTAAATTATTTAAATGTCCTGATTGCAGCTATGAATGTAATCGTAAAGGTGATATAAAACGACACCTGTTAACACATGCAAAATTTAAATTATTTAAGTGTTCAGATTGTACCTATGAGTGTTATCGGAAAGATAATTTTATAAAACAACACATGTTAACACATGCAAATTTTAAATTATTTAAATGTTCTGATTGCAAATATGAGTGTAATCGGAAAGATATTTTAAAGCAACACTTGTTATCACATGCAAATGTTAAATTATTTAAATGTACTGATTGCAGCTATGAATGTAATAGGAAAGGTCATTTACAGGCAACACTTGTTATTAGATCATTATAATGTAAATTATTCAAAATGTTACTGAATTGCAGCTATGAATGTAAGCTAAAAGGAAACTTACAAAACACATGTTGAAACATTCAAATATTAAATTATTCAAATGTTCTGATTGCAGCTATGAATGTAATGTAAAAGGAAACTTAAAAAAACACATGTTAAAGCATGCAAACCCCGCAGTTGTTTACCTTGACGTTGGTGGGGGGGCTCTCTGGGACACTGTTGGGCAGGGTATACTGCCCTGCAGTGTCCTAGAGCGAAGAAACAACTAACACCCAAGTTGAAAAAACCAGACCCTCCAATAGGTGGGCTGTCAGGTGGGTGAAATGCTTGCCACAGTTCACTGGATCCATCATCAATATCAATAAATTTCGTACACCTCGAGTTTTCAAGAGAAATGATATAATGGTCTGGAGAAGAAACCAGCAACTCCGGTTCATTATGCACTGGGGTGGTGTGGTGGCATTTCCGTTTTCCAGAGGCGGATGCTTCTCACCCTTCCCTAGGTTTTCGGATGTGCCTCTTCCGCGCATCTGCCTCTCCCCGAAATCCTTCTCTTTCGTCTCTCAGTGCTAGTCCCCCGAGCAATGAAAGTTCGATTCCCGTACGTCAAACAGATTCGCTTACGCTGTTGGCGGTTTTTTTTGGTGGACGTGATGGCCTAATGGTGGGAGCATCCGGTTATTGCATAACGCTGCGACGCGGTGTCCAATGTTCGAATCCCGATTGATGGAGAGTGGGATCTCCTGTGACTCATTCAATTTGAGTACTCAGCAATTATGGTAGGAGACGACCTGGGTGCTTTAAAAACTATACGCTTGAAGCGTTCTTAGCGGGACCAGTTCCGACGGGTCGGTGTCTCGGGCGAGAAATCTGAACAGCTCGGGGTGACCGGGTACTGACGAACGGAATGAGAATTTGGGTGACGCGTGCATGGATGGCGAGTTGTCCCTGCCTTGGAGGGAATCCATGTGGACTCCGCGGAAGATGTGGGGTGCCATTCTACGCACTTCAAGCACATGTTCAGGGGTGCTGGGGGGTAAACAAAATCCCTCATCCTTAGGTCTTTGAGGTTTGGACCCGGATGAGGGATAAATACCTCCCTTCGAGGAGTGGAAGAAAAAAAAAAATAAAAAAATAATTTAATTATTTAAATGTTCTGAATGCAGTTATGAATATAATCTTAAAGTACAATTAAAAGTGGAGATATTCAGTAGGGGAAGATTACAAATCGAAAAAGAAAGTTTGATTATGGCCGCCCAAAACTGATCACTCAGAACAAAATAGCACAGAAAACACGTGGAAAAGGTGACTCTGCATTTCAATGATAAATATAAGGTAAGAAAGCTCCACCCCCTAGAAGAAATCCCTTTAAGGCAAGATATATGAGACAAACCCCCCTAGTCATAATGATAGAGATGACACCATATGTAAGTTAATATTTTAAATTGTGTCAAAAGCACAATATAAGGAAAGAATCATCCAACTATTGAAAGCATAATCACCCAGAAATAGAGGAAATTGAAGAGGTACTGTTACTGTGTGATTGTGCAATTCGAACGGATGTAACAGTCATCCCACAATATACCGGACGTTGTTGTAAAGGATAAGAGGGAATAGAGGTGGTAGTTCCAAATGATAACTTGGTGTCATACGAAAGAGAAAAAGGAAAACAACGTCCGGTATTTTGTGGGTGACTGTTACATGCGTTCGAATTGCACAATCACACAGTAACAGTACCTCTTCAATTTCCTCTATTTCTGGGTGATTATGCTTTCAATAGTTGGATGATTCTTTCCTTATATTGTGCTTTTGACACAATTTAAAATATTAACTTACAGATGGTGTCATGCCTTTCCGCATACAGATGTCGGTTTAGTAGAGTTTGACATCCTGCTAAAATTTGAAATTATGTGAGGGGTATCTGCAACTCCAGGTTTGCTCTCTTTGGTTCCCCTCTTTTCCAGCCACATATATCCTGTAGAATTCTTTGCCATTATCTGTTTTTCTTCTGTATTTAATCTTTGACACTTCAAAGCGTGTGTTTGCGTTCGCCTAAAGGTTTGATATATGAACTAGAGATGGGTAATGTTGTTCACCAGTACGAATGGCTCCTTACCGAACGACTCGTTACCAAAGATGCTTAAAAAGACTAAATTATTTCCAAATTGTTTACTTTTTAAAATTTTTGAATGAGCTAATTTGAGACAAAAAGTTTCAATACCATATGAAAAGATGTCAGATTCTCAATACTATGGAAATATACTGCTGACGTTCCGTAGTATAGTCTGGCGAATCTGGCATCATCTCGTATGATATTGCTAGTAGGAAAATAGTAGGAAATTACTATAATATCTATCATTAAAAGGACTTAAGACTATTTACAAGAATACTTGGTGAAAATGTCGTTAAGAATAGAATTGGAAAAGATGCAAATAAAGTTAGTAAAATAAAAGCAGTTTAAAAAGATAAGAAAATAGAGAATGAAAATGGATGGAGAAGGTATACACACGCTAAGCATTTTAAAGAAGTACTTGACAATGATTTTATCAGTAAAGAAAAAAAACAGATAAAATTGATATCAAACGTATACTTAAATTTTGAGGAAGAAAGATTATTAATAAGAGCACAAGGTGCGGGTTTGAGATCTAACTAGTTCAAAAAACATATTAAAGAAGATGTTTACTGATAATAAGTGTAGAATATGCAATGAAGAAAAAGAATCGCTGATTCATTTCCTTCCTGGGTGTGAAGCTACACTCCACAAACAATATTGCACAGAAAGACACGGCTCTGTGTGCAAACTTATTCATCGTTGACTATGTAAGAAATATTATTGTTTAAATAATATGGTTCATCAGATAGTGAAGTAGGAAAGAAAATAATGTGTTGAGAAAGATCCAAGTTGAAAAGAAGGAAAGGTTTGAAAGTCGTTAAAATGTGAGGTTAAAAACATGCAATACAGATTGAATGAGCTTGTAGGGTTAGTATATTATTTGCAATAAAGATATTTTTTTCCTGATAGTTTAACGTTATTTGGCCACTCGCTGCTTAAAAGTAATTATATAAAAATAGAGCATATCTCTTATACTATTGCCAATTAAACAAAGAAGAAATAAAAATAAATCTACAAGGGATTGTACAAAAAAAAGCAAATGTTTTAATTAAGAGATATAAAAAGTGTAACTTGTTTGTTGGTCTGTTGGATACGTAAGGGGCATCATTTGTGGCCATATGTGAGACAAGTTTTATATATTTGACTCACAAATAATTAGCTTCTTCACATATGAAAAGGATAATAGACTTATTTGAAGTTTTTTTCTATATTAGCTATAGTTCTTAGTTTAGTTTGTCAATTAATTTATTACTAATGCGTAGTTGGAATATGTAGAATAAATCAAAAGTTTAAAGTAAAAGTACAAAAGATAAAGAGTATCCGGAATTGTCCTTCGTTTTCTGGCCAGGTATAAGAATTGGAGAGTAAGAATAAATCACTGGTTAATGATGAGAGGTGAAGAAGTGAAGTGTCCAGCAATTGAGATTAAGAATGGCAATTAAAGGGAATGCATATGAGGCTGTGAAAAATATGAAGAGAAAGCAATTAGGTTTGAAAGGATTGAAAAATCTTTTACTGAAATTATATTTAGTTTTTAAGAAAGAAAGCAAAATAAATAAATTGATAAGAAAAGGAACGTGAATGTATTAGCGATTATAATTGCTGCATCTAAAGTAAGTGTTGGGAGAGTGACAGGAAAACGGCTTGATCGAATGCATGTGTGTTTTGGATGAACAAGTAACAACTGGAACCAATCATGACAAGAAACAAATGTAAGTAAAAATAACATTTACTTTTGGAAATTAAAATATGCTGAAATAATTCTCTAACAAAATACACAATTATAACATGTATTTAGAATGTATTATAATGATAAGAATATGTAGTATTAGAGCATGACAGTTTGAGTGGTATTTTTATTCTGTTTAATAAAGTTTATGTACATTGTACATATTGGATTAGTATTTCAGTCATAAACATTTTGTTTAAATTCTTAACCTACTTAGGCTCTTTTTCTTTTCAATATTTAAAAGCGACATAATTTGCACAGCATTATTTTCGTGCAACTCATTATATCTTCATGTTATTTGTATATCACTTTTATTAGTAATATTTTAAAATAAAACTAAAACTAATTCTTACTAATAGTGACTTAATTAATATTTATTATTTTATATTTCATTACAGTTTATTTTTCTAGCTTATTTTTTTTATAAAGGAGTATTTATAAAACTTTTATTTGCTGAAAAAATAAATTTCATACATCTTTTATTTCATTTTTTCACGTCTATTCCATTTTTTTAATGTTTAATCAAAAAAATATTTTAATAAATTTTATAATTGAAGATCTGTACCTGAATGCCCGAAGATCCGGTACATCATTGATAGATATTGTGTAGATATTGGAGAGCCGAAAGGAAAGCGTGAGATTTATTTGTGTTCCTTGTATGCAAAGCACAATAAATTCACTGTTTTTGGAAAAGAATGAGAGAAATGTTGCTGATGAAAGGAATTTAGACGGAAATCCGAACCCTGGGTTCTTCACATCATCAGCATAGTGGCATGTAAGATTATGAAAAAGTAGAGAGGAAATAGGATTGATAAAAAAGAAAGTTAATGAATTTGTCCAAAAAAGGGGAAAAAATAAGGTTAAACTGGCATCTAAAGTGATAAATTAAGTTGGATCTTTGAAGAAAATTGTGTACATTGTGGAAAGCTACTTATTGACGAATTTATCTAACTTAAAAAGCAAATGAATAGTGGAAGTATGTTGATGAAAACCGAAATAGGACCTAAGATTTGATGTAATTCAAATTTAGGAAGTTAGATAATAATTAAAGCAAAATTAATAATTCAATTATATTAAAAGAATTATATTCAATTATATAAAAGAACAGCAGAGGATCTCTAAAAATTTGAAGAAAATCCTTCGAAATATATTGGTAAAGGAACCAGTACTGAGTTTGGAATTAGTTCAAACCAGCTCAAAAGTAAAGTTGTACGAAAGGAACAAAATAGGATCGCGAGGATAGTTTGTCAGTGAAAGTTGGGAAATCTCATATAATGAAAGAATTGAGAGGAATTACTATGTATTACAAAACCACACAAACTTGAATAAATGAAACGGGTCGATCAAAAATATGACTTACAACCTTAGTATTGATATAATTTATACTGTGCTATAACCAAGTCTTGAATTAATGAAAAAAAGGGTATGAGGGTATGTTGTTACCTGTGTTATTGTATAGTTAATGAGACTATGGTCTGGAATAAGAAGTATAGATCTAAAGTTCAATACGTTCAGATGGACAATCTTAGGGGAGTGCTAGGTGTGAGAAGAATTGATAAAATGAGGAATGAACGTATTAGAGAGTTGTGTGTTTGTGAAGGAAGGGATAAACGAGAGAATAAATGAAGTATGTTGAGATGGTTGGTCATGTGGAAAAGGATGAATGATAGCTTATCTGGTTAAGCGGGATGTATAGTGGCGAGTGTGTTGGGAACCGACCGGCTGGAAGACTGAAGAAAAAGTGGATTGAGTCAGTAAACGAATGTTTGAAGGAGAGAAATGCGAGTTTGGCAGAGACGAGATAAAGGCGCACAATGGAGTGAATGGCGGGGGTTTTGCGAGGGGGGTATGGTTTGTGCCCACCTGGCCAAGGGATGAACCCTTTACACGACGATTTACCATAGTGAGGTCCGTCGTGTTCCGTGAAGCTCTAGGGTGGATTTTCTTGACTGCGACGAGTTCTTACTAATTAATGGTACAGAGGGGGCGGTAAGGCTGGGCTTTCTTTTCGACTTTTTCATATTCTTCTACTTCTTTTCTTTTCAGATGCTTGTCGCGCACCTTACTCCCAGTCTTGGGAATAAAAGGAAGATGAAGAAAGAAAGAGAAAAAGAAATAAAAACTGGGAAAACCCGTTTTGAATCTGAATAAGCATGCATGCGGTCCAGTAATATTGAAAATTCGCAGAAGGGATGAAATAAAGGGGATCACCATATGTTACAAATGGGGAGTGAGGATGTATTAAGAGTAAAGACGCTTCGCTATTATTCAAAGATCAGAAATCGACAAGATCATTATACAAATGGATATCGAGTCCTGTTATGAAACGAACTTCAACTGGTACCAAAAACAAGGTAGATATATGATGGTTATTAATTTTTTTCAGGATAAAGTTTAAAATATCAATGAAAGTAATGTTCTTATTAATGAAATTGAGATGTTGGAAGAGAAATCCCCATAGAGGAAACTAAAAAATAAATAAAAAAAAGACTGAAAATTTGTTCAAAGGAAGAGAAAAAGAAACTATAGCAAATTAACATATTTTGCTGCTAAGGAAGTTGGTCCTAGCATCAAAAATATAATATATATAATATATATTATATATATATATATATATATATATATATATAATATATATATATATATATAATAATATATATATTATTAATATATATATATATATATATTATATATATATTACTATATAATATATATATATATATAATAATATATATATATAATAATATTATATATATAATAATATAATATATATATATAGATATATATATATATATATTATAATATATAATATATATATTATATATATATATATATATATATATATATATATTATATATAATATTATATATATAATATATATATATATATATATATATATATATATATATATATAATATATATAATATATATAATATATATATATATATATATATATATATTATATATATATATAGATTATATATTATATATATAATATATATATATATATTATATATAATATATATATATTAATATATATATATATATATATATATAATATATTATATAAATATATATATATATATTAATATATATATATATATATATATATATATATTATATATATATATATATATATATATAAATATAATATATATATCTAAATATATATATAATAATATATTTATATTGTGCGTCTGTGCAGGAGGCTGCTAGCACTACTGAAGAATCCTAAGCACCTTCCGGGAAGAAACTCCACTTGATCGTGACAACGCTCACTCTCTTTAACATCTAATATTCTTTTTCTATTAAAGGTGGTTATTCAAGATCAGAATCTTAACCCCTTAAATTTTGGTGACCCAGAGGACACGAACAACCCAACAAATGTGATTCGAACACCTATCAAATCACCGAACAACTATCAAATCAAGTTTCTATTGGGCGCTCTCTATTCGATCATCCTGTGCCGCCTGCACCCGTACTTTTCAAGCTTCTGCAGGTTAGACCAAACTACACGTAAGAGTGCGAGAGTGGTCGAAGCTATAAAAATTAAAAAAATATATATATATATATATAAATGAGCAATTGTGTATCTATATAAGTCTTTTACCTTGAGATTTGTTGCGTTTTTCAAAGATTTTTTGCTTTGAGGTAGTTCTTTAAGAAGCCCTAAGATAACTCTGCCTTGTGGCTTTAGTCAATTAGCACTTTCAATAACTTAGTAGGTAAAATGGTAAATTGATAGATAGGTATTAAGCAAAGAGAATAGAGATAGATGATAAGTAGACATAACAGATATTAAGACAGTTTTCCTCATACTTTAACATTTTTTATTTTAAATTTGACTTTCACAAGCTCGACAAATTAGGTCCGCTATTGAATGCAGTAATGAACTATAGTGTTTTTTTTAGGAAATTCTGTACAATTGATATCCAAGAGACAAAAATATTAAATTCCGCTAAAACATTGGTTCCCAAACTAGGGGTAAATTACCCCCAGGGGTAATTTATTAATTTTTCGGGGGTAACGGAGGGGTGTTAGGGGACAAGAGAAAAAGTTTGAAAAAATAAGTAAAAAAAAAAAAAGGAAAAAGAAAAGAAAAGTTTGTGGCAACCCTGATGACTCATCGACGTCACTCACTGATTGAGGCTGCCTCTATTTTACACTGTCAGTTTCTCTGTGAGCATCAGCCCAGGCAGCATTGTTAACATTTATCTACTATTTTTTATTTAGTTTTTTCTTCTTTTGATGCAGATTAAACAATAAAATGTCCAAAAAGCGCACCTTCTGACGCCCTTTTTCGTCGTGGGTTTGTGAATTTGCCTTCTGGTGGAGAGGATCGGCCACAGTTTGTGGTATGTCACGAAGTGTTGACAAATGAAAGCCTCAAGCCATCTAAACTCGGCACACCTGCAGAATTGGCATCCAAACCTTCAAATTGAGGATCAGGCTTATTTACAGCGCCGGACTGTAGCACTGAAGAATATCCAGTTCGGTTCATCTGGAAATCAAACCCAAAAGCTTCAAGCTGCGGTCGAAGCATCCTACTATGTTGCATATAAAGTTACCGAACAACAGAAATGCCACACCATTGCGGAGAATCTGATTATGCCTTGTGCATACGAGATGGTAAGCAAGGTATGTGGGGAGGATCAAGCAAAGAAACTGTGAATGAATTTATCTCTATCAAACAACCAATGCCGCCGACGAGTCGATGACATGGCATCAGATATCCTGTCCCAAGTTACAACAGAGATCAAGGGAACTTCATATAGCAAATTCTCTTTGCAATTTGTGCTCCTCTCCTTGGGTTCGTCCGTTACGTCCGCCAGGACATGATCAAAGAAGAGTTCCTATTATGCGAGGATCTGCTGTCAACCACGAAGGGAGAAAATATCTTCAATATCATCAACAGTTTCATTAACAGGAATGGATTGGATTGGAACAGTGTTCAACAGATAGAGAGAGGTTTTTAATTTTATTTAAATGTTTTGAAAATTAAATGTGTTGTAAATTTAATTACATTAAAACCATATAATTATAGCACAAAAGATCAGTAAGAATAACCAACTGACACAACTATGATAAATTTTATTTTTAATTCAGGTCTCCGTCGATGATGGGTGGTCACCGTGGATTACGGAGCCTCATACAAGCTGTGAATCCACAAATTTCTGTAGATCATTGCATGATTCATCGGTACTCTCTTGGATCGAAAAGCCTGCCTGGTAATCTGAAGTTAGTGTTTGAAGATGTGTTGAAAATCGTCAACTTCGTCAAGTCCAGGGATTTGAATTCGCGTATATTCAAGGAGCTGTGCAAGGAAATGGGAGAACAGTATGAAGTTCTGCTTTCCACACCCATGCTTGCTGGTTGCCACGAATTAAGCAAGATTGTATGTCGGGCCATCGAGCTCCGAAAGGCTATTCAGGAATTCCAGGAACAAAAAGGATCTCCTTTTGCTACCAAATTCACTGATTAATTAGTGGCTTGAACCTCAAATTGGTTACTTGACTGACATATTTGCGGAGCTGAATAGTGGTAATCTGCAATTCCAGGGTCGGAACACGACTGACAATTGCTGCACATCAAACTCTGACTTCATTTCTGGGGAAACTGCAACTCTGGATTCGGCGCTTGGAGAATAGAGTGATCGTCCAGTTCCATACCCTAGACCGGTTTGTTGGGAGAATAATGCTGAATCAGCTTCTACAGATCATCAATAAAAAAGTGAGTGAGCTTTTGAAAGGGGCTTGAACAAAACAAGCATCGCTACTTTCTCAGACAGTGACCCAAGGAAACAGCCAATCTTCGTGGATCATTCATCCCTGCTCTGCACTTGATGATGCCACTGATTGATGATTTTCCCTGCAAGTAGGGAGTGAATCACAATGTGAGGCAATGAGCCTTGAAAATTGAATTCAAAACACAAAATGCAGATTCCTTTATGGATTTTCACGACTTGCGACTCGCAACTCTGTCCAAGAGAGCCCTGAAGGTTGTGAAATAATTTCTCAAACAACGTATCTCTGCGAGAAGGGGTTCTCAACTGTGCTGGGGATGAAAACAGAAAAGAGGACTCCCATGAATGTTGCAAACGATGTCAGGCTAGCACTTTCAACCACGAAGCCAAGAATTCTCAACTAGCTTCAACCATGCAGCTCCATCCATCCCACTGATGTTTTTTGGACTTTGCCAATAGTCATTAGGAAGCACAATGTTCAAATTCACTGCTACAATAAAGTAAATAAAAGAAAATATCTCTTGCGTTTTAATTTAGCCATAATGTTGACAACATTTTGTGAAAGGGGTATTTTGCTTAATGGGGTAGTTAAATTGGGTAACAAGCTGAAAAAGTTTGGGAACCACTGCGCTAAAACTAATAAACAGAAGATACCGTATGTGAAAATATATAGCTAATAGTTTTTATATCCTAAAATAAATACAAAATAGAAGAGATATATATATGGAAGTATATAATAGTTTTATAAGTTACTCGGTAACCTTAATGTGTGCACACCTAGCTCTCACCTGACAACTACACGATACTACCCGACGTCTTTTCAATTCCGGAGAGCAGAGTGTGCTCGCGGCATTGTCCACTTGGGGGAGTTCTGTGGCGTCTGGTGCAGGAGGCTACTAGCACCACTGAAGAATCCTAAGCAGCTTCCGGGAAGAAACTCCACTTTATCGTGACAAGGCTCACTCTCTTCAACATTCATACATCTTTTTTTCAAACAAATATTTTTCTATATCATCTTTTAGTAACTTTTCCAAGATTTTTACAACCAGTGATGTTAAGCTAACTGGCCTATAATTCCCAAATCTTCCTTACTTCCTTTCTTATAGATAGACATAACATATATCGTTTTCCAGTCCTTTTGCACCTCACCAAATGTTATAGATAGTTTAAAAATCAAATATAGCGCTTTTGCAATGTTGCTACAACCCTCCTCCAAAATTCTACCATGCTAACCATCAGGACCGGCTTCTTTACTTGGGTTAATATGACCTGGTAGATTTTTTTTTTTTAACCTCAATTTCAATCTAAGTATTTATATTATCCAATCTTTCCTCAGTAAACATTGAAGCAAAATAAGCATTGCAAATGTTGAACAATTCATTATCTGAACTTTCTAAATTTTCATATATTTTAATTGAACCAATTGTCCCATTGTTACTTTTAAATTTGTCAACGTTAAAAACCTTTTTGGGTCCTTGCTAAATTAATTTGTCTCTCTCTCTTTTGCTTTAATTATTACCTTACTTCTTAAATTTGAATTACATCAAACCTTAGGTCCTATTTCAGTTCCCATCAACATACTTTCCCAATTCATGATTTGATTTTTAAGTTGGATAAATTCGTCAATAAAGTAGCTTTTCCCAATGTACACTCTTAGACTCAACTTCATTTATCACTTTAGATGACAGTTTAGCCATATTCCCCCCCCCTTTTTTTTTGGACAAATTCATTAACTTTCTTTTTTATCAATCCCATTTCCTCTCTACTTTTCATAATCTTACATGTCGCTATGCTGATGATGTGAAGAACCAAGGGTTCGGATTTCCGTCTAAATTCCTTTCATCAGCAACATTTCTCTGATTCTTTTCCAAAAACAGTGAATTTATTGTGCTTTGCATGCAAGCAACACAAATAAGTCTCACGCTTTCCTTTCGTCTCTCCAATATCTACACAATATCTATCAATGATGTACCGGATCTTTGGCACTCGGGTACAGAACTTCAATTATCAAATTTATTAAAATATATTTTGATTAAATATTAAAGTAAATGAATTTACATGCAAAAAATAGAAATAAAAACTGTTTGAAATTTATTTCTTAAACAAATAAGGTTGTACAAATACTCCCTTAAAAAAAAGCCGGAAAAATAAACTGTAATGAAATATAAAATAATAAATATTATGTAACTATTAGTAAAAATTAGTTCATTTTAAAATATTATTAACAAGAATGATATACAAATAACACAAATATAATGAGTTGTATAAAAATAATTCTGTATACAAATTTAGTGTCGCTTTTAAATATTGAAAAGTAAAAGAGCCTAAGAAGGTTTAAATGGAAACAAAATGTTTATGATTGAAATACTAATAAAATATGTACAATGTAAATAAAATTTATTGAACACTTATAACAAAGAATAAAAATGCCACTCAAACTGTCATACTCGAATACTACATTAAACTCTTGTATGATTATAATACATTCCAAATACGTGTTTTAATCGTGTATTTTGTAAGAGAATTATTTCAGCATATTTAAACTTCCAAAAGTAAATGTTATTTTTACTTACATTTGTTTCTTCTGTCATGATTGATTCCAGTTGTTACTCGTTCATCCAAAACACACGCGCATTCAATCAAGCCGTTTCCTGCAACTCTCACAACACTTACTTTAGATGCAGCAAATATAATCTCTCATACTTTCACTTTCCCTTTTTTATCAATTAATCCATTATGCTTTTTCTCTTAAACTAAATCTTATTTCTGCAATAGATTTTTTAATCCTAATTCCTCTGTTCATATTTTTCACTGCCTCATCCATTCCCTTTTTATTGCCATTCTTAATCTCAATTGCTGAACACTTCACTTCTTCACCCCTAACCAATAACCAGTCATTTATTCTTACTCTCCAATTCTTATACCTGACCAGGAAACGAAGGACAATCCGGATACTCTTAATCTTTTATCGCTAGTACTTATACTTTAAACTAGCCTAAGAACTATAACTAGAATTAAAAAAAAAACTTCAAATAAGTCTATTACCTTTTTCATAATTGAAAAAGATAATTATATATATAATTATTTATGAGTCGAATACATACAAGTTGTATCGCATATGGCAACAAATGATACCCCCTTACGTATCCAACAGACCCACAAACAAGCCCCATTTTTCATATCTCTTAATTAAAACCGTTTATTTTATTCTTTTGTACAATCTCTTGTAGATTTATTTTTATTTCTTCTTTGTTTAATTAGTTTGAAGCAGCGACTGGCCTAATAACATTAAACAATCTGTACAAAAAACAATAAAAAAAAAGAGAAAAGAAATAAAGGCAATCTTTATTGCACATAATATACTAACAGCACAAGCTCATTCAATCTTTGTTGCAAGAACTTTTAACCTCTCATTTTAACACCTTTCAAACTTTTCCTTCTTTTCAACTTGGATCTTTCTCAACACATTATTTTCTTTCCTACTTCACTATTTGAAAAGGCATATTATTCAACCAATAATATTTCTTACATAGTCTACGATGAATAAATCTGCATACAGAGCCGTGTCTTTCTGTGTAATATTGTTTGTGGAATGTGGCTTCGCACCCAGGAAGGATATGAATCACTGATTCATTTTCTTCATTAAATATTCTGCACTTATTATCAGTACACATCTTCTTTAACCGATGCTCTTTCTAATTATCATTAAGATTAGAATCTAGAGTGTTATCTGATACTGCGAGCTTCTAAAGATGTTTTACAAGACTTTTTTGTTACGCCCAACGTTCAACCTAATATTGGGGGGCGGGCGATCTGTAGTAGAAGCTGCAGCGTAACAACCCGCGCCAAAAAAATAAAAAAAAACACCCAAACCATAACACTTAAAAAAAAAAAAAAAAAAACAAAAAAGAGGCTAGTTTATGAAGCGTAATTTACATTATTTATTAATAAATCCTTTAAAAATATATCATATTAAAAGGTAAAAAACCACATTTTGGTTCGCGTTCCATCTCACCTTGGCCTGTCCCTAGACATCTGGACCGCTCTACATGAACACCATGTCCTCATTCCCATATTCACAATCCACTAAACAACCGCCCCTCATACATCACCCAACACACTAATATTATGGCGATAAGCACATATTACAATCGCAACCGCACCGACACCTCGCCACCCGGCGCTGCCCCCGCATACCACCAACCCTCCACACCTGCACTTCCATTTCGTCTCTAATCCCTTACGAAACCTTCTACTTCCTTCCTTCATCTTCTCTTGCCCCCCGCTACTCCTGTAATTCTTCCTTTTCCATGCTGACGACCCACTCCACAACGGGTTCTCCAAACTCATTTGGGCGTACGAAACCCAATAATTCGGAAATCTATTTTCTTTCAAAACATAATATACCCTCTCACCTACTATATACCTACCCTACCTACTACCCGCACTCACTATCACACTATTATCACTCACTATACCCCACCTCACTACCTACATACCTATACCTACCCCTACCTCATCATCACCTATACCCCCTACCCTACCCTATCACTCCTAGCTCACTACCCTACCTCATACTCACTATATAATATAAACACGTCTCAATGACTCAATATGTAACTGGAGCCAGATCCATCTGACTCGCCACACACACTCCGGGCCCCTCGGCCTCATATGCTCCCGTCCATCTATGACCGCACTTTCCCTTCTCCTCTCCCTTTCTTCTCTTCTTCTTCTTCTCTTCTTCTTCCTCTCTCCTCTTCCTCTCTCCTCTCTCCTTTCTCTCTTCTTCCCTCTCTCCTTCCCCTCCCCTCCTTCCTCCTCTTTCTTTTGCCCCCACTTCTGTTTACGTCACCTCCAAAGGCTGAGGCATCAAAAGATGAAGTCATTAAAGCTGAGGCATCCAAGCAGGCATCAAAGCTGAGCATCAAAATTTGAAAACCAATTTTTTCCCCCGGACCTCTGAAGGTTCCCTGACAGGCGAAAGTCCCTTACTGGGGCGTAGAAGCAAGAAAGTTTATATATAATAAATAAAAATTTTATATATTTTTTTAATTATCCGATATATAATATACCTATATATTATATATATTACTAATATATAATATAAATATTATATATAATATATATATATACCGGCTTAGGGGGGCTCGAGCCGACGCGGAACAGACATGGGGGACGTTTTCCATACCCAATAAGGAAGAGGCGGAGGAACCCCCGCGACACGTCAAAATACCAAAGAGCGGGGGGTCCGGGACCCTCCCCGGAGGGGGGAAATTGTTCCTTCCCTTGATCCCCGGAGGGCCGAGGAGAACCCCCGACTCTTGTATCGGGGCGGGCTTCTACACCCTTGGGTTGACGGGGCGGGGGAGAAAGTCCATAGTTTAAAAAAAAAATTAAACTAGTAACTTTAGGCCAATCTACGGGGTTTTTTCCCTCCCCGCCCTCCCCTACGGGTTATGGAAAAACGTCCCCCCCCCCCATCTGTTCCCGCTCGCGTCCGCTCAGCCCCCTAGCGGCCGATGATTATATTATATTATATATATATATATATATTATAATATATATATTATATATACATATACTATAGTTTTTTTGTATAGAAGGTGATATAATATGGGGTGGCGTAGAGTATCTATATTATAGAGTTAGTATAGGAGGTGAGGTAGTGATAGTATAGGTGAGGGGCGATATAATAATAATATATATATAATAATAATATAATACCACTACTACTACTACTTAGAGAGTAGACTTAATAATATAATTATATTAATACTCTTATATATTATATATAATATATTTAGAGTTATCTTTATTTACATTTTGGAAGGAGCCGGAGAATGAAATTCCATTTAGGTTAAATGTAATTATCACTTTATTCACTTAATATAATATAATACTTTAAAGTCTGAATTACCTATTTTATTATATAACTATGAATTACCCTTTTCAAAAATAGTATTATATTTAATTTTTATCTTATTTTTATTTATTAACATTTCCCATCACTCACCTCCCCTCACCTACCCTACCCTATTCCTCACCTCTTTATATATATATTATAATATATATATTATTAATCTCTTGTTTATTTTTTACGATTTTTTTTTATATTCTAAAATATTTTTTATATATAGAAAATCGTGTTAATTATCCTTCTGGATATTATGTCTTCTCTCTAGATGATGGAGATTATACCCTTAAGATTATTAAGTAAAGCAGATTAAAGTAAAGACTGCAGTATCTTTTGTGACATCTACTAGGAAATACATTACATTCAAGAAGGAAACCCAAAGAAAAAGGTTCAAATCTCGTACAATTAATAATTTTTTTTAATGTATTAAAGGAGAAAGGCAAAAAACATTTATTTTTGAAGATAAATAAGAAATATCTGAATCTTCAAGAGGAAAAAGTGGCCGAAAAAGTGAACATGATATCACAAGAACCACAGCGATGATGATGATCCATGTCGTGCTATCATCAACTTTCTGCCTCTAATTAAAAAGATTCTTCAGCCTACCTGTTTGAATAATTGAGAAACAAGATATTTTGGGACATTAATGATATGAAATCACATGATTCATTCAAAATTGGGAAAAATACTGCTGTGGACAATTGCCATTTTCTTCTGTTTAGATAGACATTGGATTTAGAGATTAATAAATACGTATGTCCACCAATTCCATCAAGGAGGTACTTTCAGAAGAGATTATCCACAATATATAAAAAGGCAAAGGACAAAATAACACTTCAGAAATTTAAGCAATCATTAACATCAGATATTTGGGACTTGCTCATTATAACAATGAAAGCTTTTATAAGTTATGTCAGGCACTGGATTGATTAAAGCTGGATTGATAAAGAATATTTCAAAGGGGGAGTGAAATTACAAGCAGTGTTTTTAGTGTTTCTTCATTTCAGCTAGAAAAATATGTCTAAAAAGTGAGAAATACTAAGAGCTGGGATTTTAAAAAATGAAATATTCATGTTGTCCTACAGATTGCACCAACATTACAACCTACGCAGAAGCGATCGTTGATGGGATGAGCATGTTTATTCATTCTTCTTCTAAATCTTTATTTTCAGAAGCTATATTTTTCTCAAAATCAAGTTAAAGATAATTACTTATGTACGTGAAAAAAACTGTTACTTACACTACATTGCTACAACAGTTACGAAATTACATTTAAAAATCTCAAATTTTGCCAATACACAAGCTTATCCAGATGTGGAACAAGATGAATTCTCATTATTAATATGCTGCAAAGGATCTCTAGAGCAAAAAGTGCATTACCTTATATATTCTTCAAAGTTCGAAAAAGCAATTAGAAATCTTAAAGGTGCTAATTATATTTCACTGGTATTTATTTTGTCTAATGGAGGAGAACTTATTATTAGATTTGCTACAAGAGTATTGTAAAGTGTAGTAAGAAAAGCGAGTGTAATGATATTGAATAATGTAGAATTTATCTTTTGTATTATACCTGAATTATGTCATTGCAAAAATATTTTATGCCCTCTAAAAAACTTTTTCGTTGAAAGGTAGCCCGGCCCCCTGTCCACACACCTTTGACAGACACTGCACCACTCTCTCCTTACTTTGTATGCCACCTCTCTTCATCCTCCCCCACACCATTAAGGAAGAACCCCTCTCCCCTCACCCTCTCACCTCTGCCCCCACACACGCCTTCCTACTAAATCCACAATACAAATTAGCGTCCTTTGATATTATTGATCAGAATAAAATAAATTTATGCTCAAAGAAGATCTAACTTTTTTATAAAAGGTTGAGAACAGAAAATCAATATAAGGTTTATATCTGATATAAATTAGTGCAAATGATGAAATCAAACAACTCAAATCTTGAAATATAAAATCCAGAAAATCACAATGAAGAATATTGTTAAAATTGAAACTGTTCATGTTATTATTTAATGGATATAACTATTATTAAAATAATTTTCTGGAAGTGCTTTTGATGACATGCTCAAGTGAAATATATATTTCGTCATGATTGGAAATGTTAGATATTCAATATAATATCTTCATAACTCAAGTGTGAATGATCAAATGTGATTATGATAAATTTTAATAATGCACGCCAAGCAAGCCCAGCAGTTGTGATGATAAGAAATACAACGAATTTGAAAATATCTATTCAGCTTATTTCCTTATTAAATTTTATTTTTTGCAGCCCACTTATGGAGCAAAATCGGAATGCTGAATCCATGTTTATTTGGTTGGAAAGAACGAAAAAGCTCTTTATCTGATTGCCATCTTCCTGACATTTAGCTAGGATATCCTTCTACTGGTCCACCTTTCAGTGTGAATTTAGCGAGAGAATGGTTTTAGCAGCAGTAAAATATTATACAAAAGTAAGGAATCGTCTTTCCTTCACCACTAGCTTGATCCAGCCTCTTGTTTCTTCTCATAATTAAGACATTTGATTTTAATATTTAGAGGGAAGTGGCTTACCTAATGCAATGCATAACGCTATTGTTAACTTTTCTTCCCATCAACATTTTTGCGTCGGCAATTAATTTGATTTTCTAAATTTTTCTAAAATTATGTGAAAAAAATAACCATCTAAATAAAAAAAAAGGTAGTTCGATAAACCAGGCTGGTTATGTACTTTAAAATATAGTATATATAATTAGATAGTGATGATAAAGGTAATAAGTTGTGTTAGATACTTTTAGGTATATAACTTTTCCTCTTTTGTGATATTGCCAACAAATTGGTTATCACTTGAGACTAACTACATCCATCATATTCCATCTTATCCTTTACAACAATGTCATGTCTATTATGAGTGACTGTTACCAGAAAACTTATACTCCGGATCTGAACTGCACAAATTAACTAAGTACAGACCTCTTCATTTCTCTCATATTATGAATCATAAATCTGAATATGTTGGCTGCTTTTTACTTATATTGCACTTTTGACCCAATTTAAAATATTAACTTACAGATGGTGTTATGCCTTTCCGCATACAGATGTCGGTTTAGTAGAGTTTGACATCCTGCTAAAATGTGAGGAACAGATTCTGTATCTTGGTCATTAGG
This sequence comes from Trachelipus rathkii, assembly GCA_015478945.1. Classification (NCBI taxonomy): domain Eukaryota; kingdom Metazoa; phylum Arthropoda; class Malacostraca; order Isopoda; family Trachelipodidae; genus Trachelipus; species Trachelipus rathkii. The sequence continues at coordinate 2,771 of JABUQX010124027.1, read as the reverse complement.
TTAAACACACACACTCTTATTATGATTTTGAGTCATTGAAAATATATTCTCCTTTTCTACGTGTTTTCTGTGCCCTTTTGTCCTCATTGTTGTTTTGGGCAGCCATAATCATAGCCTTTCTTCTTCTGTTGGTTATCGTCCCTACTGAATATCTCCAATTTTTAATTGTACTTTAAGATTACATTCACACCTATAATTAGAACATTTAAATAATTTAATTTAAAAATTTCAATGTTTTAACATATGTTTTCTTAAAATATATTTACGATTACATTCATAGTTGCAATCAGAACATTTAAACAATTTAATATTTGTATGTGCTAACAAGTGTCTTTTTAAGTATGATTTATGATTACATTCATAGCTACAATCAGAACATTTAAATAATTTAAAATTTGAATGTTTTAACATGTGATTTTTTAAGTTTTCTTTTAGCTTACATTCATAGCTGCAATCAGAACATTTAAACAATTTAAAATTTGAATGTGTTAACAGATGTCTATTTAAAATCCCTTTATGATTACATTCATAGCTACAATCAGAACATTTGAACAATTTAAAATTTGCATGTGTTAACAAATGTTTTTTGAAATTACCTTTACTATTACATTCATAGTTGCAGTCAGTACATTTAAACAATTTAAAATTTGAATGGGTTAACAAGTGTTGTTTCAAATTATCTTTACGATTACACTCATAGTTGCAATCAGTACATTTAAATAACTTACAATTTGCATGTGTTAACAAGTGTTGTTTTAAATTAACTTTACTATTACATTCATAGTTACAATCAGAACATTTAAATAATTTAAAATTTGAATGATGGGTTAACAGGTGTCTTCCTAAAACACTTTTACTATTACACTCATAGCTGCAATCAGTACATCTAAATAATTTGAAATTTGCATGTGTTAAAATGTGTTTTTTTAAATTATCTTTATAATTACATTCATAGCTGCAGTCAGAACATTTGAATAATTTAAAATTCGAATGTGTTAACATATGTCTCTTTAAAATTCTTTTTTGGTTGCATTCATAGCTACAATAAGAACATTTTAATAATTTAAAATTTGCATGTGTTAACAAATGTTGTTTTAAATTACCTTTTCTATTACATTCATAGCTGCATTCAGAACATTTAAATAATTTAATATTTGCATGTGTTAACTTGTGAAATGTCAGGCTTTCTTTTTTGTTACATTCATAGTTGCACTCAGAACATTTAAATAATTTTGTGTTGGAGTGCACCAAAAGATGAATCTTTAAGGAGTCTTTACGCTTACATTGTAATTCATGAGACATTCTAAACATTCTTTTCACTCAGTACTATGCAACTCTTGTCAACTCTGTTAAAATTTACATAACTATAACATCATCTTTTTTTCGATTTTGCAATCAAATATTTTTCTAAAAAACCTATCTCTTTATACAGTACTTTGCCCTTACATCTTCTGACGAACGAGTCTGCCTTCTTAAGAGCTTTTTAACAGTCATCTACCGTGTCTTGTTCCAACCTCTGCTCACCATAGCCCACAACCGACTGTGAAATGGTAATCTAAGTCCAGAGAAAACAAAGAATCGGTATGAAGTGTCTACCTATTCTCACAAGGAAAGTAATCTTTGTTTTTTCGTGTAAGATGCGTAAATATATTTTAGAGATAGTGCAAGAGTTATATTAAGAAAAAAAATCACGGAACATATCTGCCAAACGGTAAGCCGTAATATATACGGTGAAGATTATTACCTCTAGGTATGACATCTACTCATTATAATATAATATATATATAGTATTATATTATAAATATATATATTTAATAGATATTATACTTATATATATATTAAATATATATATTATATATATATATATATTAATATATATATATTAATATTATATATAATTATATTATTAATATTAATTAATAATAATTTATATATATATATTAATATATATTATATATATATATAATATATATATAATATATATATATATATATATTAATATATATATAAATATAATTATTATTATATATTAAATATATATATATATAATATATATTAAAATTATAATAATATTAATAATATATATAATAATATATTATAATGTACAGGAACTAAACACTGACACACCATAAATATATATATAATATATATAATATATAGGCCCTGTTTATAATATGTTTATATTGCCAAGACACAAGTTTTATTGATTTTTTTTTTTTTTTTGTTAATTATTTTTATATAACTTAATTCTGTTATTAATGTACAACATAATGAAATTTCTAAGGGGGGTTGATCTAAGGGACTGAATATTAAATTTTGATATAGCTTTATGATTATTCAGTTTATTTTCAAATTATTTCAATCAACTCTTTAACTATATATATATATATATATATATTATCGATATAAATAATATTTTATTAAAATATATGGTTTATATCTTATATTATCGTATAAAATAATGAGTACGGACATACTTACAGGAATACATATATATATTAAATTATATTAACAATTATTTATGAATTTCATATACGTATATATATTTAAATAATATTAAATATCATTATATTTATAACAAAATGTATATTATAAAAAATAATATAAATACATAATATAATAATAAAACAAAAAATATTATTTTATTTTTATACATTATAAATTAATGAAATATATATATACTACTATAAAAAAAAATAAAAATATTTTTTTAAAGAATAAATATACCAATGTATAACTAAAATCTTTTAGATATCATATGCGTGTAAAGT
>JABUQX010124026.1:50000-58398 GCA_015478945.1 Trachelipus rathkii | reverse complement strand
TAAATATATAATATATATATATATAGATAATATCAATATATATATATATATATAATATATATATATATATTATATAGTATAAAGTTCAAGTAAATAAATTAAACCAAGCTTCACAAAATAATAATAAAATAATAATAATGTAGTATAATAATAATTATTAATAATAATAATGATGTTAAAATGAATAATAATAATTAATTAATAATAATAAAAAATAATAAATAATAATAATAATAATATAATAATATAAAATAATAATAAAAACAGATTAAAAAACCAAAAAATTCTTCATGATTACAAAATATCTCATGACCTCATGTTGACAAAATATTAATTTTAACTTGTAATTTTTTTGGATAAATATTTAATATAAAAAAAATAAAATTTAAGAATAAATAAGTAATTAAAAAAGAAGAAAAAAATGATAATTTATGAAAATGAAAAAATATTATAAATTAAAAAGTATATTTAAATAAATAGCTGAAAAAATTAACCTTTTTTAAAGGACAAGTTCATATAAATATATATAATATAACTATATAATATATATATATAATATAATATATATAATATATATATATATATATATATATAGATATATATTATATTAACTATATATATTATATATATTGATGTCTATATCCCCAGAAATATGGGACTTGGCCTACGCTCGCCCGACACTATCCAATGATCTAGTTTTCACACTCAAGGAGCTGCCCTAAATATACTTATATGATTATATATATCTATAGTATAAATAGAATATTGATAAAGATATAGATAAATTATATATATATTTATATATTTATATATATATATATTACATATAATATATGATATATCTTATAATATATACATAAATTATGTATCTATATATAAGAATATTGGTCATGTTAATTTTTTCTTACTTTCTGGAGGAAGTTTGTTAAAATGAAAAAAGTAAAATTACCCTATGAAAGAGAAAGATAAGTATTCAATATACAGTATTGTGAAGCCTTATAAATTTTTAATTCTTCTTTAATTTTATTATATTTTATGTTTTTTAAACAATTTTTATTTAATTATAACTTATAATAATAATAATAACAAAAATGTTCAAGATTGTTCTTCAATATTTAATTATATATTTATGTTAATTTTACATTAATTACATTACTTTAAAACAAAGAGGAATTAAATATTTGTCAACCAATTTGTGCTTAAATCAATACGACTTCGGGACGTAACATAAATCAGTATTTGTAATTTTGAAATATGATACCTGAGTTAGTATCGTATGGAACGTTGGATTGATAAGCAGTGTTGGTAGGTGTTGTTGGTTTAGGTGTGGTGTAGTGGTACGTGTATAGGGGGTAGCGGGTGATTAGGATAGAGGATTGTTAGTTAGTTATAGTTAGGTTAGTTAGGTGTAAATTGGTTAGTAGGTTACATAGGTACTAGTCTATATTTTATTGGGTTAATATTAATTAGCCATTAATTAAATTCAATTTTGTTTAAAAAATAAAATTTAATTTATTCACAGGTTGGGTAATTAATCCAATGCTATTGGTACGTGAACAAACATGGACGGTGAAGTAACGTGTGTATTTTATAATAGAAAACACTAAATAAACAAAAAGGAATAAAGCATAAAGATATTATCATATATTGCGAGCTATCGTGCGAGTAAAAGAAATGAAGCAAAAAATCTATTTAAATAATATTAAGATATGCAGAATTTAAACATACAATACAACGTTATATATGAAATCTATAATAATATATTATATATAAATATAGTATATTATATAATAATTATTATTAACTTAATATATAAATATATATATACAATATATATATATAATATATATATATATTATATTATCATATATATATTATATTATAATATAATATATAATATTATATATATTATTATATATATTAAAAAAAACAGACTTTTTGACATAAACCCTTTTCAAACTTCATTAAAATATTGAAACATGAATAAAAAAAATTTTTTACAAAACATTTTAAACAATTAAATTGAATATAAGAAAAATTTAAACCAATAATTTCGTCTCCATGAATAAGCTAAGCAGGATTTATAACATGACCTATATAAATATATATAATAATAATATATACTAATATATATATAATATATATATATATATATATATATATATATAATAAATATATATATATATAATATATATAATAATATTTATATAAATATAATATATATATAAATATTAGTGATCACAGTCCCATTTTCCACCCACGGATCTGGGTTATTTAATTTTCTGTGTTTCAAATGTCTAAGTATATATATATATAATAATATATTTATTATATATTAATATATATATATAACGATATATATATATATATATATATAACTAATATATATATATATATTATATATATACTATATATGATATATTTCAAGTTTTAACTACAATCTATTAATATAATTGCTTTACCAGGGTGCGGGAGACCCCAACTTACAGAATGCACCTCACCAACCTCTTTCCCCCATCCTCCACCTAATTGAAAAGAGATTTTTACAATGAATTATTACTGTATTGAAATCCAAATAAAGTAATGTGCTTGAAAACAATCAATTTATGCCTTTTTCTCTGATGTCTGTTCTCTTTCAGCTGTTATTATAGGTAGTAGTTAGTAGTAAATTAGGTCCTTATTAAGGTTACAGTAGTAACATACGTATAATATGGTAGATAGGTTATATCCATAATTAAGTTCATATTTGTTTAAAGATAATAAAATTTAATATTTCACAGTTTGGGCTAAAAATCCAATTCATGTGAACAAACATACGGTGGAATGTACGTGTAGTATTTTTGAAAAATAGAAAACCTAAAAAACAAAAAGAAAAACATAAATTTGTTGATTCATATATTTGCCACTTTGTTTAGAGCAAAATTAATGAAGGAAAAAAATCTATTTGAAACAATAAATATTATCTTTTTTTTATCATAAATACAACGTGTAATGTAATATAATATAACATATAATATATTATAAGTAAAATATAATAATATATTAATACTAATATATATATAAATAACTATAGTATTAATATATATAATAATATATATAATATTATATATTAATATATATAATATTAAAAAAAAGGAATTGTAAGTTGACTATAAAATCTCAACTTCCATTAAATAATTTACCATAATGCAAGTAATTATTTTTACCAAACATTTTAAAATTTAAACTAAGAGTTGTAAAAATCAACCTCAAATGTATTTATATTGGAGCAATCCACAATTATTAACATGAGCCTTAATTATATAATATATATATAATATATATATATATACGATATATATTAATATATATATATATATAGATATTATATAAGAATATAATATATATAATATATATATATTATGATGCAGCAGAATAGTTCATTTTTTTCGCATCCAAAACAAGGAAATCGCACCTCGAATTCGAGCGGGCGTGCAATGTCTGATATCATTAGTATATATATAATATAATATAATAATATATATATTTATATATATAATATATATATACTATATATATAATATATATATATTTATTATATATATATATATATATTTAACTATAATATATATATATTATAATATGATATATTTCAAGGTTAAGCTACAACTATTGATATAATTTACCAGGGTGCGAGACCGGAGGACCCAACCCAAATGCAACCTCACCAACCCTCTTCCCCATCCTCCGACCTTAATGAACAAATTTACAATAATATATCTATATGTATGAAATCAAATAAAAAGTGTGCTTGAGAAACACAATTTAGCACCTTTTCTGCGAGTGTCTGTTTCTCTCTTTTCGATCTTATATTAACCCCAGCATGCTAAATACTCTCTCACTTGTAACACTAGTGAAGACAGGCCAAATTATTCCTTGCAAGTTACTTAACGTTGAAACCATTTTGCCTTAACTTCCACCAACGGCTATAGTACTATCTTTTTTTTGATAGTTTTCAATCATTGGCACTACATCTTTGGTAATGCGTGTGGTTCTTCATCACTACTGACTAGAAATCTTCCAGGAAAACTATTTATTTTCGCTTTGTTCGTAATTTCGTATTATTTTTAAGGTAGCATTACAATAGAACATTCGTAATTAGTTTCAACTGCAACACCAAACAGATATAACTATTAAACTTTCAATATGTTACAAAAAAACTTTCCTAAACCGGATCTAAATAAGTTGAGAATAGTAATGAAGGTCATTAATTTCCACAGACTAAAGCGTTTTTCTATAGCTCTAGTTTTATTACATCTTCATTCTTTTAAATCGTTTCATTTTCATTTGAAGATTGTTCAAAATCTTCCCAGCTTTGAGATAATTGATTAACATCGGAACAGCAAGCCTAGAGGCGCTATTTTTTGGCATCCCCTATCTCATTGACTCTGTGACTCAAAGTATTATGAACGTCAGACGTAGAATCATGATCATTCATCTACACAGTTGAGTCTTAGTCCCAATCTCTCATCTTAAATTTGCGTGATCAGCTTAAGTATTTATTAAAAAATCCTTTATCAAAATCTCTGCATAAATATCCGCCGCAACACCGCCAGGCAAAGGCGCGAGTGCGATCTTTAATAATTGTAGGCCCGATGCGAATGTTACCATGCATCACTAAGAATATAATATTATATTATAATAAATATAATATTAGTAGATATATATATATATACTAATATATAAATATAATAATATATATATATATTATAGTATAATATATATTTATATTATTAATATATATATAATATATAATAATATATAAATAAATATATATATAATATGATTATATATATATATATAATATATATATAGTATATATATATATATATATATATTTTGATAATAAAATATATAATATATATTATATAATATATACTAATATAATATCAAATATATATATATATATACTGTATATATATATTATACAGCGTATATATATAATATATATAATTATATATATATAAATATATATATATAATATATAATAAATAAATATATATATATTATATCTATATAATATATATATATATATATATATATATATATAAATATATAAAATTATATATATAAATAATATATAAGTATATAATATATAATAATATATAATATATATAATAGTTAATATATAATATATTATATATTATAATATAATTATATAATATATATATATATATATATATTATCTGTTAAACATGGTTTAGAATCTTCGCCCAACTAAACCTGGTCTTTACAGACCCAACTATATACAATGTCGAAGTACATTTAAAATACAAATAGAATTAAACTTGTGAGCAAGCTTCTGTAAGTAGAAACCCACACGTACAAATCTTCAGTTTTTGCCACACTGGCATTGGCAGTGGTTTACAGAGCCGACTAATGAAAAAAGTTCTAAGACAGGGTATCCAAAATGGATGTTCAGGTTACAGTTACTCGAAAAGTGCGAAGATAACCATGTTTGAAGTCTTCCACCTTACATTTGTCCTGTTAGTGATTGTCTGACGACATATTCATTGCTCGAGCCATCAATAAACAATTCTGTGTTGCTTCAGATATCGCTTAACAACTCCATGAATTACCTCTTCACACGGGAACTATACCAGTTTGTTTCCACTTTCGGAATATGACATAATTAAGTAACAGTTTTACTGAACAAAATGCACATGCAGATACCATTCAATGCTTTGAAAGATTTTAGAACGTTTGAAGCGAGACTGACTACCTGGAATAATGATTCCAAACAGAATGAAGCCACTCTACAGCAACATTGCAGAGTTATGAGAGGATGCTTCAGGAATGTCCTCATCTCACTACATGGACATCCCCATGCTTTCACACCAAATTCTACCACCTTGGACCCTTTTATACTATTCCTTTAAGATACCTAAAGACCAAAAGTTTTAAAACGTAGGCCAGACAATCGTCAAGTGAGAAAGCTATTCACATGAAATCCCAGAATATTCAAATTATGGGCTAGGCAGTGTTCCCAATCTTTTTTAGTAGCGCACCCCCAAGAATAAAAAAATAGATCATCATCCTATCCTTGCACAAATATATATATATAAAATATATAAATATATATATATAAATATTAATATATATATATATAATATATAATATATTTATAACAATATAAAATATATATATAATATAAAAATTATATATATATATATATAATATTCTATATATATATATTATAATATTATTATATTAATATATATATATATATATATATTATATAATATACTATATATACTATAATATATACTATAAATTATATAATATAAATACTAAAAAATATAATTAGGTTTCTCTTCACGCTTGTCGGACCGCACACACATTGAAACCAGGGCATCGTGAAGAACACAGGGTTAGGAATGGATTGTTATAGCTCCGTTGAGGACAATATCAGACAACACTGAGCTTTAAAACAAAATGATGTGTATGAAAGCAAATGGAAACCATTGTTCTAACAGGACAATAATATTTTCAATACGATTCTATAAAACCTTCATTATATTTACGTTCCAAAAATGGAAATCATTGTGCCAGCCATATACTATATATTTATATAATTATATATATATATTATATATAATATAAATATATATTAAATAATATAATATCTAAATATAATATATATATATATAGTAATTATATATTATTCAGCAAGTTTGCACTATTAAAATAATTGCTACTACATTATAAAAAAAACTAAAATAGACTACAAAATTGAAAGATGATTGATCCAAAAGAATTTAATAATAATAATAAAATAATTAATAATAAAATAATATAATAGATAAAAAAATAATAATAGATAATATAATAATTAATAATAAATAACAAAAAAGAACTAACTTTACATAGTCCAAAACAATAATCGCTTTTTTTACTAAATTTGATCCATTATTTTATTTTATATTATATTATTATATTTATATATTCATATTATTATATTCATTATTATATAATTATATATTATATTATTATTATTATTATTATTATTAATTATTATATTATACGGAAAAACGTTCTTAACATTAAAAGATATCCTAAGCTTAATACCATCAATCCTAGCTGTCTGAGCCCAATCAACACGTCATAATGCATGACTTACAATTATTAAATCTAAGCAAATCGGACTCTCGGTTAAATTGGAGACCATTGGACTCTGGACGTGAATCGATTATTTATTATTCCTGAGCTTGACTCTCCGCTGATCGTGCCTACGTCCCTGAGCTTCTCTGAGATTGCTTAACGTCATTAGTGTCAATAGGATTGCCCGCTCACAGGGGTGGTGGTAGGCACACATTCGTGGTTCCGGAGAGTGGAATGTTAGCGGGTGGTCTATATATCTTGCCTATATCTTAGGTAGTAGAATAATCTATGAAAGAATAATGTTGGTGTTGTGGGAGATGTTCTGAGTAGTTATTTTGAACAATTTGAATTCGAATTTGCAAGTCTGGTAGTTTTGGAATCGTAATCTGGGATAGTAGGTAGGTAAAATCAAAATGGAATCAATTTGGAATCGAAGTATATCGAAATATTATTCAAATTGTACCATGGAATGGGGGATATCGGAAATTCAAATTGGAATCGAATTGGAATAGCAGTCGAATTCTAATTAATAGTATCTAATTTTTTTTTTAAGGACTTGGAATCGATCGGAATCGAAATCAGACTATATAACTCCGAATCGATATCGAATTCAAAAATAACCAATGCGAGTTAAACTTAAAGTGAACAAATTAGGAATCAATTTGAAATCAATATATATCTATCTATATAAATAATTCATCATTGTAAGTTAATCAAGTGAAGGTTCTTATATCAGAATCAATTTTGACTTCGTAATCGAGTAGTTTGATCCTAATCGGAATATCTCTATATATACCACAATTATAAGAAAAAAAAAAATTAATATTACTAAGTAACCCAAAAATACCAAAAAAAAAATATATTAAATTGAATTTTAATTAATTTTGTTTACCTTTTTTATTTATTATTTTTCTATAATAAATATCTTATTTCCAGATAAATTTAATTCTTTTAAATTATTTTGAGCATCCGTTCTCTCCTCTCTCTCTCTCTCTCTCTCTCTCTTCTCTCTCTCTCTCTCTCTCCTCTCTCTCCCTCTCGTCTGTCTGTCTTCTGTCTCTTTCTGTCTGCTGTCTTCTGTCGTCTGTCTTCTTTCTTGTCTTTTTCTGTCTCGTCTCTCTCGCTCTCTCTCTCTCTCTCTCTCTCTCCTCTCCCTTTCTCTCTCTCTCTCTCTATTTCCACGACACCACAACAACGAACACAGTTTATATCCCTCTTCATTAGGCAAATGTTAATCTCTCTCTTTACATATATAAAC
>JABUQX010124026.1:0-45000 GCA_015478945.1 Trachelipus rathkii | reverse complement strand
GCATTGATGCCTTCAGCATTGATCCTCAGCATGATGGCCTCAACTTATGGATTTGATGCCGCATCCATTGACTACATTTCTAACCTTTTCTAGCCTTTTCTACCTACACCAAAGAACATAGCTTAATATTGATGTCTTACCCTAGTTCATAGCGTACACATCAGGCGCAGCATGCGCCCTCCGCGTGAAGACTGACAACCCCGCACCGCAGGCAACCCACCCGTTCCCGCCCCGCCGCGTTCCCGCCCCGCCGGTTGCGCCCGCAGCCCAATATTCCCGGCCCGCCGCGTGCGCCCGTGCAGGCGCCAATATCGCCGCCGCGAATGAAAAACTATATCATACTTATACCAGCTCCATTGATTTTATCATAACTTTAAACATTTGAAAGCAACGTCATCGTTGTTGGTAAGACTATCAGTCATTTTTTTATTTCATACTTAATACATTTTTATTAAAAATTTTCGCGAACCTAAAACCGTAACTCATTACAGACCTATTATAACAATATATATATATAATTTATAACATTATTTTTTACTTAATACCTTTTTAATAATACTTTTAATTTATAAATTTTAAAAAATTGTATGATAAGAAAGAAAAAATCCAGAGTGTCTGAATATAAAACATTTTATTTTACTACAATTGTACGATATTTTATTAAAAACATTACATTACATACCTTAAAGCAGTAAATCATGAGTAAACCAATAGAGGTGTTACCTAACACCAGGGGATAGTATGCTTTCGTTTTAGCGTACTGCTTTAAATCATGTTTACCTGCTTTAAACTCGTGTTTTACTGATTTTAACTCATATGTTTACTGCTTAACTCAGTATTAATAATGTAAAAGTTTATCTACCTTAAAGCAGTAAATCAGATAATCAAAGAGGTGTTACCTAACACCAAGAGGATTGGTATGCTTTAACTTTCTCTTTACTGCTTTAACTTCTGCTTTACTGCTTTAACTTTCTGCTTTACTGCCTTAACGTCTGCTTTACTGCTTAACTTCTCTTTACTGTTTAACTTTCTGGCTTACTTCTTTAAACTTTCTGCTTTACTGCTTCTAACCTCATAGCTTTACTGCTTTAACTATATATTTATTAACATTACATAGCAGTATATTCAGTAAATCAGTAAATCAAGAGAGGTGTGACTAACACCAAGGGGGATTAGTATGCTTTTGTTGATTACCCCTTTACTCTTTTAACTCTGCTTTTACTGCTTTAAACTCATGCTTTTACGCTAACCATATTTCTTACTCGCATTAACTCAATATATTTATTAAAACTTACTGTTTTATTTTTATTTTAATACTTATTTATATATTTTGTAATTTTATTATTTATTTTATAATTATTTTATTATTTTATAGTATTTTTATTATTTTATTTTTTATTTTATTTTTATTATTATTTATTTTATCTTTATTATTAATACCTTATGTTATTGACTTCTCCTATTGTATATATTTAGAACACACACACAATCAAACACTGTATACACATACACCCAAACACTGTATACAATACACACTACACTGTATACAATACACTGAAACACTGTATACACACATACGCTGAAACACTTACATTACCCATAGATGACACTTACATTTACCATATAACTTACACCACACACACACACACACATCATACACACACACACCACACACCACACGCACACACACAGTCACACAAGATTTACTTACACTTCCTCAAACAATGTATAGAACACACTCCTACACTCTATACACTACACACACTTACTTTACACATCACACTCAAGCATACTTTACATACAATCCACACAGATATACCTTACACTCAACACACTGTTACTACACACGAAATTCAACTTACACTCAAACATATTACATTCACTCAAATACTGATACAATTACACTCACACAGATTACTTACCCACTCACACACATAGATCCGATACACACACACACACAACACAGATTTACTTCTATACACAGCACATGACTTACTTACCACACACACGCATACAAAGTTGCATCCAATCACAGGAAATCAGTTTCTAAACACAATATAATGCTTATACAATACATTCAAACGCTGTTTGCAATATTCCTAGGCACTGTATACAAAATACTCAAGTTACCTCAATAAGGCAAACTTCTATAATAAACAATCATTACTCTTTGAACAAGAACTTATTATTAACTGTCAATACTTTTTGTTTATAAATTCATAACCTATCTATCAGTTTTACAAATATAACTTCTTACTCATAAACTCTTATTTTGAAATTGTATAATAAACATATAGTTTACTACCCTTAAAGCAGTAGAATCAGCTTAAATCCAGTAAGCGTCAGCCCCAAGTCAGCACCCCTCTACACCAAGCTATGACCCGTTTTGTTCTATTGACTTTACCGCTTTTCACATTTCATCTACTTAGCCATGTAATAATAATAAAAATAACCAAAATCAAGTTCTTACTCTGCTAACATAAGCATGTTAATTTTAGTTAAAATCTTTCTAATTTCTTCATGATTGATTTATAATTAATCATTACATTTATATTATTCGCTCATGTTAATACTAAAAAACAATCATTCAAAGTTTTAAATAAATCGACTTTTGTAATAATTAATTATTATTATTATTTATAATTATCCATGTACATTACAATTCACCACGAGAAAACACACACAACCCGCAACTCCTTACAGATACGAAATGACCTCTCTCGTAAAATGTGGTGAAATAACTACTTTAGGTCTAAATTTTGGATAATCCTTTTTTGCCCCGGGGCAGTTTAGGCCTAATATCATGGTCAAAATATATTTCAAACTGACCCTTTTCTGTAAAAATGTGGCAAAATAGTAGGCCTACAATTTTAGCCCTAAATAGGATTAGCCTTTTGTTATCCCAGGCTGATGTAAGCCTAATACCAGGTCAAAAAGTAGAATTCCAGTATAGACAAGAATCGAGAATCAAATTATTATATTTTATAAATATATTTCAAACATGAAACATCTGGATCGTAAGATCCTTACATGCAGGTAAGAAGAAAAGTTTACCTTTTCGTGAGTGACGAACTGAATCCTTATCTCTATATGACTCCGCATGTGATTGGTCGAGAATTTTATCGCCTTTTGTCTTAGTATGTAAAAAACAATGTTTTTTCATATCCTGAACCTAGGGCTGTGATTGGATGAAAAATTATATATTGGAGGATGCGTGTTTTAAATCCAAACATTTTAAAATCTTGAAAAGTAAAAGCGTTGCACAATTTCTCTATTTTGTAATACAATGCTCTATTTTCACTAATTGTATATCATGATTCACCGTTAACAGGTTATACCCTCAATACAAGACACGGGTGACTCAAAAAAAAACGGATCCCAACTTTAGATAGGTTTCATTTCTTAATATTTAAGAAAACCCGATGGATTTTAATTTTCAAGTGTGCAACCCAAATCACCCTGTTATAATACAAAGCCTATTTTCATGAGTCCAGATGAATTACTTTTTATATATTTAATCACACTGAAGAGTGGCTTACAGGATACTTTAAATCAAGCTCAGCTTTAAACTGACCAAACAGTTATTTAGCCTCGTGCGAAAACCAGCGATAAGCAACTTACTCTTAGCACTTTTATTAAACATTCAAAACAAATCAAGTTGGAATTAGATATGGAGAGATAATGCAAACATCGTATTGAACCACATCATAGGGATTCTACATTCAGGCCTAACAGCTGAATATATTTAGAGTACGTAAGCGAATGTTATTCAGGTGAAAAGACAATTGTGTTATCTAATTAACGTAACCTAATCATACATGTCTATACCAAGAATACTACGCCTTTAAGAAAACCCTGATCGATAATCCTACGCTTATCATCGATCGCTTCCTAAATTCTATAGACGTACAAAAATTCATTTATCTACTTAGAAAACAATGCAAGAACATAGTTATGCAGGTGACCCAGAACTGAAATATTATATGTTAACTGAAGGTATTACTGAGATATGAAACTATATCATCGACAATGATATAAATAATTGGCATATTTGCAAAAGATTTAGAGAAAAATTTAAAATTTAAAATAATCATAAAAATATGTGTAAAATGTATGTGAAAGTGTTATATATAATAATATTCCTGATTATTATTTAATTGAACCTTATATATAATATAAAATCAATGTAAATATATTTAACACTCTTATATATTAATTTTAGCCTATAAATATATATATTATATATAATACTCATATATATATATAGATATATATATACATATATAATAATATAAAGATAATATTAATATATAATAGATATTATATATATATTATAATATATATATATATAAATTATTGTATAAGATTAATGATTATTATAAATTTTCTTAATTATATAGTAAAGTTTTAGTTATCCTTATTTAACT
This sequence comes from Trachelipus rathkii, assembly GCA_015478945.1. Classification (NCBI taxonomy): domain Eukaryota; kingdom Metazoa; phylum Arthropoda; class Malacostraca; order Isopoda; family Trachelipodidae; genus Trachelipus; species Trachelipus rathkii. Next base: position 40,573 of record JABUQX010124026.1, on the reverse strand, counting down.
TGCTTAAAGAAAATTTACAGTTCTTAAAGCTTAAATAAAACGAACCCAGGTTCGATTATGAAAAAAAAACATGTTTTTACTACCTTAAAACCAAAAAGGCGATAAAATTTCTCGACCAATCACATGCGGAGTCATATAGAGATAAGGATTACTCCGCCCACTCACAAGAAAGGTAATTCCTTCTTACCTGCTTAAAGATCTTACCGATCCAGCATGTTATTCAGTTTTAATTTCAATATTTTATAAAATATAATAATCCAAACATGATCTCATTCCTGCTATACTGAATTACCCTTTACTGCGTATTAGCTTAAATCGCCCTGGATACAAAAACTACATCCTAATAGCCTAAATTAGGCCTCAACTAGTTATGCACCACATTTTTTACAAAAAAAGTCATTTGAAAAAATTTCACCGGATATTAGGCCTAAACCGCCCCGCTGGATACAAAAAGGATTATCTTAAATTTAGACTAAAGTAGTTATTTCACCACATTTTACAGAGTAGAGGTCAGTTCGTATCTGAAGGAAGCAGTTACAAGCAAACACAATTAATACTCTGATTTCAATACATAGATAAATAATAATAATAATAAGTAATAATAAGGAAAAATCCGAATTTATTTTAAAAAACTTTAGAAAGTTATTTTTTATTAACATCTCGAGGCGACTATATCTGTCATAAATGTAAGTGCCAATAATTGATTTCTTATTTTAAATAGAACTTAAAAATTTAAAAAAACACTGTACTTACTGCGTTTTCATGAAGACATCAAATTGAACGACCAGTCTTGTCCGTATTTATTTCTACTATCACTTATAACATGGCTATAATGCGATTCATATTAAACCAGTAAGTCAATCAGCAAACCAAAACGTCTGCATAGCTTTGTGTAGAGCCGGGCTAGTGCTGACCTTACTGATTACTGATTCACGCTAGTACGAAATATATGTTTTGAATAAACTCAACCTACACCTAAATCTGTAGCCTCTCAAAAGTTCATTTTGTCAAATGTTTATAGCTTCACAGATTATTTGGATGTGATGTTCCGTTCTCAGGTAACTACTTGGAATTTCTTCGAACAGAGAAATTTATTACTTGAATTTAAGAAAAATTATAAATTTAGTTATATTTGAATGAGTAATAAAAATGTATGTAGATGATTATAAAATTAAAATTTTTTTATCATCAAATATGTAAGTGTATGTGCGTGTGTATGATTAAAAGTAAACTGCATCGTGGATGTACATCAACTTCGGAAACAAATCTGTGTGCAAAGGATCTCAATCTGCAAGAAGTGAATTAATCTCGTGTTAGTGTAAGTAAATCTGTGATGATGTACGTAAATCTGCCGTGGTGAAGAAATCCTGTGTGGAGTGTAACGTAAAAATCTGTTGAGGTAAGTAAATCATGTGTTGGGATAAGTAAAATCTGTGTGAGGTAGTAAAATCTGCGTGTTGTAAGTAAATCGGTATGTGTGGTGTACAGAAAGCTGTGTGTGACTGTGTAGTTGTGCTGTGTGTTCGGTAAGTTAAATGTAAGTGTCTATGGGTAAATGTAAGTCTAGTGAATGTGTTAATAAGCTCAATGAATGCGTGTATTAATGTAACGTGTGTTGGGTGTGTGTGTGTGTGTGTGTGTGTGTTGTTCGATGGTGTTCTAAAAAATTAATAACAATACATGACAGTAAAATAACACTAAGTAATAATAATAAAAAATAAAAATAAAAAATAAAAATAATAAAAAATAATAATAAAAATAAATAAAAATATAATAAAATAAATAAAATTAAAAATAATAATAAAATAAATCAAATAAAAAGTATTAAAACAAAATAAAGAACATAATGTTAATAAATATGAGTTTAAAAGCAGTTAAAACATATGAAGATAAAGCAGTAAACATGAGTCAAGCAGTTAATCAGAAATGTTAAAGCAGTAAAGCACATAGTTAAAGCATACTAATCCCCCCTTGGTTTTAGGTCGCACCTCTATTGATTTACTATTACTGACTTAGTAATGAAGTAATATAATATATGCAGTCTATTAAAGCAGTAAAACATATGAGTTTAAACAGTCAGTAAAGCAGAAAAGTAAAGCAGTAAAGAGAAGTTAAAACAGTAAAGCCAAAAGTTAAAGCCCAGTTAAAGCAGACAAGTTAAAGCAGCTTAACAGCAAAAGTTAAAGCCAAGTAAAGCAGAAAGTTAAAGCCAGTAAAGCAGTAAACAAAAGCATACTAACCCTCTTGTGGTGTTAGGTAAACACCTCTATTGATTACTGATTACTCTTAGTATTAATGTCTAACTAAATATATGAGTCTAAAGCAGTAAAACATAATGAGTTAAAACAGTTAAAAACAACGAGTTAAAGCAGAAAACATGAGCTAAAGCATTAAAACAGTAAAACAAAAGCTTACTAATCCCCCTTTGGTGTTAGGTAAACACCTCTATTGATTACTGATTACGCTTTAAGGTATCGTAAGTTATGTTTTTAGAATATCTCCGTACAATTGGTTTAGTAAAATAAATGTTTATAATATATCAACACTCATGGATTTTCTTCATTATAGGACAATCAACAAAGTATAAGTAAAAAGATGTCATAAGTAAATAACATAATGTTCATATACAAATACGTATTATATGTTAAAATAACTTAGTGTTCTGTAACATGATGTTACATGCTTTTCAGTGAGTTCGGAACAATTCTTTAATAAAAAATGTCTAAGTATGAAATATACTAATGAAGTGAACTTCTCAATAAAATCAAATATATTAAACAAGAAATCAAAAATGTTTAAGTATGAAATAAAACATGAATACTTATAGGAATACTTTTTCCATTCGCGCCCAGGCGAACTATTTGCGTCCTGCGGGCGCAGCGCGGCGGAAGCCGCCGCGGCGCTCCACCTGGACGCGCGGGTCCACCCTGCGGCCGGCGGACAGTTTCGATCTCGCGCCGATATTTATCTGGCGGTGTCAGCCTTCGCGGCGGATATCATTCGCGCCCCCTCTTGATTGTACGGCTTCATGAACTAAGGCTGTACAAGTCACCTCATATCTAAATAGCTATGTTCTTGGACTTATATAACACACCATCGAGAGAGCTTCACCTGGCCGCCGCATCTAAACTCATCCCCACAATTGATGGGCATCAAGACGATACGGCATTCATACAATTGCGAGCATCAATGAACCGGCGGCCACCAAACGGTTGAGCGCATGCAAAATTGAGGCATTCACAAATATCTAGAGTGGGTGAGTCGTAAGTGTAAGTGTTATCTGTGTCGCTGTTGTGTGTTGTTGTCCACATGTCGTTGGGTGTCTGGCACGTTGGTTTAAAAGTTGCTTTATAAGTGTCATATGTGTAAGTTCTATGAAGTGTGTATAAGCCTGCCATAGTCGTATAAGTGTTAAAATAATACTAAACTCATATAGGAAAGCATCCTAGCAACTGTAAACATCCTTAGTCCTAACCTAAACGAATCCTCGAACCTTCTATAATCGCTAGGGTAACACCCAATATAGCTATTTCTAGGCTCAGGGGAGGCTAAAAAGCTGAAAAAAGTGCAACTCATTGGCCAACTATGTGTGCACTCACTCCACTCATCTGGCGACCTCCCCCATTCCGTACATCTTCAACTTCTCCGGCACTCTATTGGCACCCATTGGCACTCATCCCTGCCACTCACTCTAGCAACATACTCTATCAATACTCTCCATCGAACACTAATAGACATTCCCTATGATTACTATCTTACCGTGATCTTGAGACCCACCATCAAAGCACAATCACATTATCGTTAGTCAAAAATTGATCCCATGGTATCTGGCAACTCAAGCGAAATATCAGCCAAACACTAAGACCATTCAAAAAAATAGGGGCTAAGTCCCTATAAGGACAAGGAACAATACACATACCCGTCGCCGAGGTCAAAATTGACCCCATGCAAGACACAATGCAGTCACTGGTCTCTCGGTGTTTCTTGTACGTATATACTTAACGTGAAACGTAAGCGTGCATAAGCTAATTCTATGAGAGTGTATTATCGAGTTCATAGAATGTATGTGCTTATAGTGTGTGTGTGTGTGAAAAGTGGTGTTTGTGTGTGTGTGTGTGTGTGTGTTTGTGTGTGTTGCAGTCATGTTAATGACGAAATATCATGGTCAAAACATGTAAAGACATCAAAAACGGCTAAAGCCCCTAAAGTGTCGCAAAAAATTACCTGTGCCAACAAAATACATGACCCATGGTATCCTATTTTCGTGATCATTCGGCTCAAGAGCAAGCAGAATATCATGGTCAAAACAAGGCTACAAACATCTAATAAAAGCTACAAGCCCCCTATGAAGCCCAAAACTTTACCAGTGGCAAAAAATGATCCATGGAAGCAAAGGGCTTGGTCGAAAAAATTAGCGGTGCACCGTACGTACCCACCGTTGCCTGACCGCAACCTGCGCCTAACCCTTCTTCGAAGTTCGCCAAAAATTAGCTTTGCCAAAAGATAGGTTGCCAAAAAAATTAGGGTTGGGCCAAAAAATAGGTTGCCAACAAAGATTAGGGGTTTGCCAAAAATACCGCGCGCGCACAAACCTTGACCATGAAGACAGAAGGTTCGTCGAAAAAAGGTCAAGTTCCAAACCAAGTAATAGGCACCCAAAAAAAGGTAAACACCAAAAAAAACGGTCAAACGCCCCAAAAGTCCAAGCCCAAAAAGGTCAAAGGCCAAAAAAGGACAAGTCACCGTAAAACATATGGCCTCCAAAAATAGTCCCGCTTAGCCCAACATTTTAGGCGATCTCGTGCGTGCTAACTCAAGATGCGCTTTAGTCCAGTTGCTCTAGGTGGGGTAAAAGAGCTTAGTCCCAACTGAATCTCCCTCCCCTCACTACCTCACGATTATAATACTATACTACTGTTATATACTACTTATATATATATATACATATAACTACCAACATTAACATACTCACAACCACTATATTCTATATAATAATAAATTATATACCTATTATACTACATCATATAAGTCAAACTAATAACTAATACTATAACTATATATTGCCATTATAAGATTTATAATAATATATATATAAATATATATATATAATATAAATATAAATATATATATATATATAATATATACCGGTATCATACATATATAGATATACTATACATGCACCTTATAGCACTATCTATATATACATATATATAATATATACTACATTATCTTATATATTATAATATATTTATTCAATCATACTACCTATCTACCCTACGATCTACGATAAGATTACCCTATCTAGCTCTTCTTATCGTATTAGAAATTACTACAACGTTATACTGCTCCCTACTACATAAATTACTATTATAGACCTGATACAATATATGCCTCAAATCTCACTTGAATGCTCCTATTCAAATATGGCATCACTTCTCTAGTTAATACTACCCTAGGTACGGACGAACGGGTCCCGAACCCTATCCCCATGCCCAAATCCACCTAATACCTATAATATACAACTATACCGCAATAATATAGCCAGCCTATCCTTAATAATATATACATAAATTCACCCTAACCATCAGGTGAACTCACCTATTCACTACTACTTATCTACCGCATCTCGCTACTATATATATACCATATAAGTAATACCTACTATATAATACATATATATATGTATATACTTATTATATATAAATAGATATATAGATATATATACACATATACAATATATATAAGCTAATACTATCATATATAATATATCTTATATATTATATACATACTATATAACTATATACAAGAAATATATAAATTGACTATATATATATACTATTACAAATAGAGCCCTATATACTACTATATATATACATACTATACTACGAGCATATATAACTTATTATAATACCTATATTATATATGGCGTTTATTGCCTAGAACAATCCATAAATACACCATTTAACATTAATTAATTGTAAACAGTTCTTTAGCCGCGCCCCTACCCAGGGCCTACGCCCTCATAAGTACACTAACTACTTTTAACTTCTTTCCCCCCAATTTGTAAATAACTATCGAAAATGAAACAACGCTTCAAAAGGAAAAGTAAAAGAAGATAAAAACAAGCTCAAGCGCATGACTCGTAGTCAATTATAGAATAACAACACAACACCACCACCACACACACACACACCACCACGCACACCTACATTAGCACACCACACACACCACACACACCACACACACACCAACACACACACACACACACACACACACATATAACTATATATATATTTTAGAAAATATATTAAACTCAATATTATATTTTTTTAGCTTTATAATTTCATACTGACTAACTAATACGATACCTATATAAATTATATATAATTATATATATATATATATATATACATAATATATATAATATATATATATATATATTATATTGACGCAGCTAAACTAAAATGCCTGAAAGGAGAGAAATGTGATCTTGGCAGAGGCGAGAAGAAAAGGTGCATAACATGCAGGTCGCAATGCTGACGGGTTTGTGAGTTTATCTGGTTGTACCCACCCTAGGCCACACGGCGATGAACCTACATGACGATCAATCCCATCAGTGAGGTCCGTCCCACCGGTCCCGGAAGTCTAGTGATTTTCGACTTCTATTCTCACTTATGGGTGTCAAGCACGCGTTATATTCTCTCTACCTACTTTCTGTTTCAGTGCATTGACGTGACGTCTTACGGCTATCTGTGGATAGAAGGTGGTGGATGGAATATACTGCGCGCCTCACTATATATATATATATAAATACTATATATATATAGTAGTTATATTCATATCAATATATATCTACTAGTAAATATATTATATATATATATATATATATATATAAGTATATACATATATATATATTATTATTATATATATAATAATACTTATAAAATATATATAATATATTAATATATATTATACTTCTAGGGTCCCAATCCTGGGATTTGAGTGTGATACCCCTCTGGTCTAGTATTAACTATATATATATATTAATATACTATAATATATATTATATATATACAGTATATATCATCACCACCTTCTTTACCCCAGACTAGCCGTTATGTAGTACATGCACTGGAACAGACAAGAGTAGTAAAGAAGAAACTCGTTAATATCTTCTACTACTTTTCTGATTTCAGTGCATGTGACGTACCTTACCGCTAGTCTGGGGAAAAAAGGTGCGGGATATATAACAGCTGGAAATATATTATAGACATATCAAAACCGGAACCTAACTACTAATATATATATATATAAAGGCAAGCTAAAGAATCGAAATATTGCCATTTGTATAATTTGATAGTCCTATATATCTATATATTCTATATACATATAGATAATATATATATATCTACTTATTATACCACTTATTATATATATATATATAGGTAATATGTAGCATATATATATATAACTATAATAATATACCTCTACTTATTATAATATAATATATTATAAACCCGTGATTATAATATACTAATAGATAGACTTACATCCCTATAATTACTAATAGTATATTATGTGGTGAGTGTCGTGGTGAGGTTGTGGGTCGTGTGATGCGTCTACGCAGGCAGATGGCTCTTGTGTGCGACGAGTGAGCAAGAGCAGACGATCGAAGAGACCGCCCAGACAATGCACAAGCCACGACCACCAGGACCGCCACCCTCTCTGAGCGACATCTGAGAACCGGAGTCACGAGAGCAGAGAGAGGAAGAAGAGAGAGAGAAGAGAGAGAGAGAGAGAGAGAGAGAACTTTTGATATATAAGAACTTAAGTAGGACAACTACAAAATATAAAACAGCAAATTATTTAGATATAAATATATAAATATTAGTTCACCACTCACGGGTCTCGATAGAGTCTCTCTTCTTCGTAGAATTTATTTTACATACAATTTAATAGATTAGCATCTACGGAATTTCTTATTTTCCTCGTATCTTTCGTTTCACATGCATGCAGCCTGTCTATTATTATTACACGACTCTCAATTTCCCTCACCGTCACGTATTACAAACTCCCGCTAAGGTTTTCTATTGTTAAAATTATGATTCGGAAGTTCAGATGTTTTAGGTTTCGTTATTTAAATTTAGTATACTGTATATATATTTTTTTTCTTTTATAAAACTGTTTTTTAATGGCCCTTTTTAATATTTAATTTAACTCTTTCTTTATACATAATATATCATTATAAACTATTTATAATATGTAAATTTCAATACTTAATTATTACTATATAATAAGCTATATATTATATATCACTACTACTAGGTCGTACTATTAAATAAATTACTAAAACCATTTCGAGCCCCTCTATTCGTTACGCCCGCGAAGCCTCAGTCGTGGTAGAGCGTAGCTTTGAACCTAACCGGTTACCAGGATTCAAGCTCCCTGTTCGCGCGTATGTTTTTTGTTATAAGAATATAAAGAATAAGCAAACGCCTTTAATTAAATAAGTAAATTTTCAAGTCTTCAAAGGAAATATGGTGTAGCAGACATCGTGTTTCTTCTGTTTGGCTTCGGAAGCCAGAAGTTTTTTTGCCGTGTTATGCTCCGATCTTCATCATTTAAAATATGTGCGACTTTGCTCCGAAACTGAATCAATATCTATTGTAAATTTTTCCGGCACTCCAATCCCCCCCCCCACAAAAAAAAAAATAAACAAAAAAAAAAAAAAGATTGTATCTCTCGCTCCACTCTATAGAAGTAAATATTGGCTCCAGCCACCTGACTCCGCTCCAACACTCTATCCTGGTTTAATGGTCAAATTGAGAATCACAATGAATTATTGAAGAAGAATTTACTAATTCCAAAATTTAAGTTTTGATAATTTTATTAAATAAAAAATAATAAACATTTTTAATGACCAATTTTTTTTTTTAAATAAAATAAATGATATTAAAGCTTTAAAATTATAGGAAGCAACAAAACTGTTAGTTTCTTCTTGGAAAATAAACATTCTAATAAAAGCAAGCAAACAAGGAACTCATTTGAAAGTATGCTTAGCCAAAATAAATTTAATTTGAATTTAAAAGTCTGCTAAGAAATATTTTCTCGTAAATTTAATCTAAAAGTAAATTAATAAATAAAGCAATAATTAATATTTTGAACATGTAAATAAATTAAATTGAAGGTCGATCTCTCTACTAAACCCCCCACCCCCCCCCCATATAGATAGAACAACTTACTAACATACTTATTCCAATTGAGTCAATTCTCAGCGTCAACAAGCCCCACTTTTAAAAAACTCGTATCATTTGAATATTAATGACTAAACTACCACCAAGCCTCTTGTCAAACTAACCAAAAAGTTCTTTTCGCGTGGTGAACATGAGAGATCCTTCTTGTCCAATGCTTTCTTCTCTAACAGCATGGTTGCCACTGCGTTAAAGAAATATCTGCAGTCACACCACCCTACTGGGATGCAGGAATAACTCATGGTGTAATAGATTATATCTCACATATATATTATATAGTATTATATAATACATTCATGATCTAATCCATATACGTACATAAATCACTATTAGTATATATATATATAATATATAATATATATTATATACTATATATATAATATACTATTCATTATAAATTCCTAAACAAATCCTAGTTACTAATCATAGCGTTCTGTTAATATAGTATATATATACGTATATTCATATCATCTATATATAATAATAATAATATAATAATATAAATAATTATAGAATATACACTTGATGTGGATAAAAAACCTAGGGGTCTAAAAAAAAAAAAAAAAAAAAAAAAAAAAAAAAAACTTATATAGAAATCTCATTAGCAAAAAATACTCCATAGCAGAACTTCGGAGCCGATAGGGGAGCCGCTCCGCAGCAGCTGAGCTGCAAGGCAAGTAGAGCCGAAGGAGATTTTTACATTTCATATTTCCAGTAATATGTTTGTTTGAAATGAGTCTGAAGGATTTATTCGTTTAAATTTATTTTTAAAATTGATTAAAATTAAACCTAAACCTAAACCTAAACCTAAACCTACCTAACTAACCAACCTAAGATAACTTAGCCTTCCGAAAATAAAAAAAGTTAAAATCTAGCAGGTAAAATAATAAATTAGCATTTTTTTCATTTTTTTTTATTCGAAAATCATTTTAAAAAATGATTTTTTTTACTTGGGCCGGAGCCGGAACCGGAGCAAAAAAAAATTTTTTTTTTTGGGTAGAGCCGGAGCCGGATCCAGAAGACATTTTTTCACTATAAATAAAAAGGTTTAGACGCCGAAGCTGGAGTTGCATTATTTTAAACGATGAAGCCGGAGAAGAGTAGACAGGGTAGTTTTAAAAGTCGGAGACGATCCGGACCGGAAAAATATATTACGGCTCCTCAGCCCAGCTTCAATATATATATTATATATAATATATATAATATATAATATATTATATAATTTATATATAATAATATATATATATATATATATATATATACTAATAATATTATATATATATAAAATATATATATATATATATATATATATATTATATATATATAGTAGTATTATATATAAGAAGGGAGAGAAGAGAAGAAATTTGGTCGATCAAAAAATTTATCCTCTTCAATTTTTATCAAATCTTATTTATTAAATTAATTATGAAATATTATAATTAAACTTTTTACATGAGAGGTAACATATACAATGCGACTGAAATCATTCCTTTTTTTTTTTTTTTTTAAAAAAAGAGTCAACATAAAATAGTTTTCATAAAGAATTTTTCATCATAACAAAAGTGCGTAGGTTTGACCGCCTTTCCGAGATACAAAAATAAATATTCGTATTTATAATGCCTCTCATCATTGTCAAATTTTACTTTCGCGCTCTTCTTCATCTTATTTTACATTTTTTTTTTAGTTTCAATTTGTCCTGTGCGAATTAGGAGAAAAGAGTTTCAACTTCGGACTCTGGTCCTGGATTCATTGTCATTTGAGTTCTGACTCCGGACTCTGGTCCTGGATTCATTGTCATTTGAGTTCTGACTCCGGACTCTAATCTTAGATTCATTGTCATTTGAGTTCTGACTCCGGACTCTGGTCCTGGATTCATTGTCATTTGAGTTCTGACTCCGGACTCTGGTCCTGGATTCATTGTCATTTGAGTTCTGACTCCGGACTCTGGTCCTGGATTCATTGTCATTTGAGTTCTGACTCCGGACTCTGGTCCTGGATTCATTGTCATTTGAGTTCTGACTCCGGACTCTAATCTTAGATTCATTGTCATTTGAGTTCTGACTCCGGACTCTGGTCCTGGATTCATTGTCATTTGAGTTCTGACTCCGGACTCTAATCTTAGATTCATTGTCATTTGAGTTCTGATTCCGGACTCTGGTCCTGGATTCATTGTCATTTGAGTTCCGACTCCGGACTCTGGTCCTGGATTCATTGTCATTTGAGTTCCGACTCCGGACTCTAGTCCTGAATTCATTGTTATTTGAGTTCTGACTCCGGACTCTGGTCCTGGATTCATTATCAATTGAGTTCTGACTCCGGACTCTGGTCCTGGATTCATTGTCATTTGAGTTCTGACTCCGGACTCTAATCTTAGATTCATTGTCATTTGAGTTCTGACTCCGGACTCTGGTCCTGGATTCATTGTCATTTGAGTTCTGACTCCGGACTCTGGTCCTGGATTCATTGTCATTTGAGTTCTGACTCCGGACTCTAATCTTAGATTCATTGTCATTTGAGTTCTGATTCCGGACTCTGGTCCTGGATTCATTGTCATTTGAGTTCCGACTCCGGACTCTGGTCCTGGATTCATTGTCATTTGAGTTCTGACTCCGGACTCTGGTCCTGGATTCATTATCAATTGAGTTCTGACTCCGGACTCTGGTCCTGGATTCATTGTTATTTGAGTTCTGACTCCGGGCTCTGGTACTGAATTCATTGTCATTTGAGTTACGACTTTGATCGATTCTGGTTCTGGATTCACTTTCATTTGAGCTCGAAATCCAAATCCATGATTATATATTATATATATATATAATATATATATATAACTACATATATATAATATAGTAATATTAGCTAATAACCTATATATATATATATATATATAATAAACTTAGATAATATATAGATATATAATATAATATATATACTATATAGTACATATATCATAAATATAGTGTACCATATCTTTTACTTCATACTATAAATCATTATATATTAATATATATATATATGATATATTATAACTATACTTACTTATATAATATAAATTACTAAATATAATATCCTTACTCACTATAATTCCACATATACTTACTGCTACTATAATTATTATCCTATATATAAACTATATAATTATACATCTACTACTATATATACTATGCGAACACCCAAACTATAACCAGTTGTTACTCCCCTTAAAAAACTACCGTTTCCTAGGCCTCCGCTCCGCTCCGGCTCTGCTGTCTGGTGTAATAAATATTAAACTTCACAACTCAAGCTCCCGTCGCCGACTGTGTCACTATCATGAACTTTCTAAAAACTCTATTTTATTTGTTCATCGTTCTATGTCTTAATGAAGTTATATATTAATATAATAATAGATCATTAACAATCTCAAATAAATCAACAATTATAATCTTCAATCACATACTCATCAACTAATCTAATTTCAACAAGCTCAAACTTAATACCATCAGATCGATCATACACCTTCTTTTTTTACCCTACTTATTAAAGGAATTTTAAGCAGAAAATCACTATTTCTATTTCACGATTCCTTCCACAGGAAGAATTGTGACCCCAATGGTTCTTTACCCCCCAACTAGCCGCGCGCATGCCTAGTGCGGAGTTGCTAGCGTTCGCAGCCCTGTTATTAAGACATCACTCAGGTCTTTTTCGACTTTTACCGAGGAGAGTGTTTTCGTCCCTCTTGCTCAACTGATCATTAACGTATCAAAAAACCTTAAAGAATTATGTTTTATCTGGAAATAATATTGTTTATTAATAATTGTTTACCTATTCACTTAATTAGTTGATTATCATACTTTTAATTATGCATTATTATTTATGTAGAAAAAAAAGTCCTTTATTGTAAATATTTTTTTTCTCTACTCTAAGTTCAAAATTTTCTTGTGCTACCTGGAGAGAGTTCCTATCCAGTATAGATCAGATCCTACTTTGCTACTATGCCCTATTTTAAAAGGTCTAAATTGGTGTGCAAACTCTCACTCCATACTGGCAAGTGTATTAATTCAGGAATTTATAAATGTTTTTCTATAGTAGTTTTTTAAACGATGTTAAAGTATATAATGCATAAATTAAAGAGGCCCGTTGTGTTATTGCTTTTTAAATTGTAATGAGTAGGCCTATTTATTTTAAAACTCATATTTATAATAGACCTTTATGACAAGAGTTGTGACGGACCTTCTGAAAAAATAAACAACCATCCTAACAAATTGTTACTCCTTCTTAATCTTTAACAAGTAAACGAAGATATTTTAAAATCCCCCATTTCACCTAGTATAAAACAAATGGTCAATTAGATGGTCTCATTAATATGCTGACTGGATTATTTGTATCTATAGACCATGACTATAAGGGAATCGCCAGAATGAAGGATAGAAGAGGATACTATAGACATTCATTTATACTTATATACCTTCACTATTTAATAGTATGTATTATATAGTGTTCGTTTATGACTCGTTCGCTTTTTTTCCCTATCTTCGTTTTTGTATTCGAACAACAACTCGAATTGTGAATTCCGAAGGCATAAATTTCCGAATAATAAATTCACTATAAGTTTTTTGGGCAATTATTTCCTTGATTATACTTATTCTACACACATAAACCTTTGATCGATACTTAGTTATCTATATTTCTCAGCTTGTATCGTAAGTTTGTGTCTTCTGTTTGTGAAGTATTATTTCGGATAGAGATGTCTATGATTAAGTTTATAAACTCTTAATAAGGTTAGTGCTCATCCTAAGTTAATCGCTTTTCAGGTCACCTTCTCGAAACATCAACTATAGAATAGTATCCTTTACGGATTTCGCAAAACCGGGCTCAATTGGACTTTTTCAAATATCCATTTCTTTAAGAGTCAGACTATCTTATACATATTATGCGTCATTATAGACGCTTTCCGATCTAATCATAGTTGAATCTAGTGTAAATAAGAAATGAAAAAATTACACAAAAAATTTCAATTCATTTTCTGTTTCATTTTTTTTTTCGGAATTGGCACTTACCTTCTATCTTATAATTAGGTTACAACAAAACAAACGAAACGAGACGTTCAGATCAAACCAACTTAACAAAACTATAAAAGATTCAAACTCTACTGAAGTTCGAAGGTAATATAAGATCTATTAGCATTATAAAACATTAACGTGATACAATAACTACAATCAATAGCTACAAGTAAAACTATAACATTACGTGGATTCAGCGTCATAAGATAGTTAGTTCTAAATTCAAATGAAAAAAAGTTTGATTTATTTTTTATTTTTATTTTTTATTTTGCTAAACCTCAGTATAGCTCCTACAGAAAAAATTCTAACTATATAATTCATTACATAACGTGGATAAATTGCACTCAGCTGTTAAGATAATTAGTTTATCATAAATAAGAATTAGAAAATTTATAATTTGAAAATTTTTTGTATGAATTTTAATTTTATATACTATAATTATAATACATTAATTAATTATAAATATAGTTACAATATTATACCTATAAGAAAAATCACTTTTAAATATTAATAAAGTATTATTTTCACAGATTATTAACGTATTATATATACCAGTAACGTCTTCATATGTCCATGTTTTAATAAAAATAATGTATAATATCAAAATATTCTAGCATTTAACAGTAGTAATATAATATTATTAAATAATATATTAATTAAATAGATAATAACAGTACTTGTTTGGAATTATTTATAATAATAATGTAATGTTAATTATTTCTTATATACAAATAAGTGTTATAAAATAAAAGATTTTTATGATTTGTTGTGTCATTATATTTTTATATTTTTTGCTCGTTTAATCTCACAAAATAGAAAAGTAAATTACACCTTTAAGGTTATAAGTAATTAGTACAAAATTAAGTGGCATAGAATGTATTTTTCTGTTTGGGCAATTTTTCTTTTGAATTCTCAAAACTATCTAGTGATTGCAAGAAAACTAATAACACGTGTATTTAACGTTAAAGAAATATAGTTCAAAATAAAATGAGAATAATATTTTTGAATTTTTGTTTGGATTTATTATTATTTTTTTTACTCAAAACTTAACAATTAGCTATAGCTTATCTCACAGAAAACTAAATACACAACTTATGAAAAAAGGCTTAACCCAAATACAACTTATGAAAAATATGTTAGTTTAGTTTTGGATTTTTTATGGTTATTAATTTTATTTTCTCGAAAAATATCATAGTAACTCGACATTATTTTTTTCCATTATTTTAAAGCAAGTCATTACTGACTATCAATAAAACGTTTAATTAATTTTTTCTTTTTGCTATACTATGAATATCGTCAAATAGTTTTCTCTTAACGCTATATTAATCCTCCGGAAATAGATATATAAGGTTTCATTAATGATGATACTATACGTATTGTTTATTCAGAAATAAAAAAAATAGAAAATAATCAAAAATAAATCCATAAAACAAAAATTTAAATAAAACAATATATTTCAAAAAAAATAAAATACACAATAAAAAATCAAAAAAATGTTTTTTTTCACTTTCTTTACGGTTAAAGAATGTCTCAGTCTTACCTGATTCCAGAATGTGTGTAATTTATTTATGAGTTTTTCTCTTGTACGCTAATGTTAACTACTTTTACTTTTCAGTAATGAATAATTAAACACGAAGAATAATTATCCCCTAAAATATTACTCAAATAAACTTTTTTTACAAGAGGCTATAGAACATCATCAACTACGTCCTATCTCTGATAATACTTTGACGTCATTCGTTTGTTTTTGCTGTTTGATACCTAGCTTAATGAAGGATGCTTTCTTTGAGGCAATAACAAGGAATTCGACTAATAAACGAGGCTAACACCAAAAATCAAAAACAAATATTTATGGCTACTTATTCAGAATTTGCGACGAACTTATTTTCAAGATGGTGTTAGTTAAACTCTCGCTCTCATGACCCGACTAATTGTAGTGAACTGTCATTTCTCTTTAGACTCTGTGCGGTGAATCTATGATGTGCATTATTAGACAAGGTCTGAAATAGTTGTCATGAAAAATTATACGGTTTGACAATAAAGATAAAGATTTGCATGAGGAGAAACCATAATAATTGTATATATACTCTTTTTACCTTAATATATTAAGTATATTGTATCTTAATGTTTTTTTAAAAAATATCGTCGTTTGTATTATCCTTTTCTTTATGATAGTCAATAAAAGCATTAGGGTAGGTGTTATAGAAACCTAATATCATAATCAAAGAATTTCTTACACCAATCAAAAAGAAACTACTTTAACGTTTATGATGGAAAAGTTATCTTTTATTTTTATACCTCTTTTTTTTACGATAAATAATTCATAAGAAATACCGATTTTGTCTCTTGAACTTGGCCTATTTTTAATATAGATATGTAGTGAATTACCGTGAATAATCTTAATCACTTATGATAAGTTTGAGTTGTCGTAAAAACAAATAAGCTCCCATAAATTAATAAAACAAATAATATAATATAATCAGTTATTTTTAATACCATTGTAGTGGAGAACCCATATCTACAATGAATATAGAGGTGTAGATATTAAACTATTTCGGTAAAGTATTAATATAATAAGCCAAAATCTTACATATTGATTTGATATTTAATATCTAAGCTGATATATATAATATTAATATATGAATCTTCTTCTTGTATTCAAATATATTATTATAATATATTAATAATAAGTACCCATACACATAAAAAATAAGACAATACCAAAAATCGAATGCGTGTGCATATAAACAAGGATAAAGTTGATACGAATTAACGCGATATCACTACGAATTATCTTAAGATTATTTATATTTTGGTTTCTTCTTAGACTGTCCATTTGTCCGGAGGCTTGTCATAAAAATATAAATACAGTTGAGAGGTGGAATCAACTTACTCACTGAATAAGCTTGAGGCGCAGCAGCTAGTTCATGAACAGCTTATGTGGTACGTCTCGGTGCTAGAGCGTAAGGTTTGATGATAGAATTTATAGTTAAGTATGAGGATAGTACTATAACTTTAGACCTTCGATCATAGTACTCTACTTAGAACACCTTCGACCTTGCCTTACTTCATTAAGACACCTACAGACCTTCGACTTAGCATCTTAGACCTTCGATACTTCAACAGTAAGACATTCGAACTTGCAGCTTGTAACTCCAATCGATTAATCACAATAGGACTTCATCAAGCTTACAACTTAGCTTATCTGACTTACAACACTATAACACTCTCGACTAACATAGCACTTATATCCTTCGACTTTACTTAGACAATTAGACTTTCTACTAGTTATGCCCGTCGACCTTATATAGTCATGTTTTTAGTCGTTTTTCGTCTGAACCGTTCCTTCGTTAGTTTGTTTGAACTAATATAAAGGTCATGGCCATACATGACACGTACCAAGCTTGTTGACTTAAGTAAGGCCTCAAGATATTCTACGAGTGAAATAATAAAAAAAATAATTAATAGGATTTGGTGTGTTCTGTGAGTGCGCCTCTACTAAATAAAAGAAATAAATTATGTTATCTAGATGAATATAATTGAGTTTTCATCTATAGGAGTCCTGAAAATTTTGTAAAATGATTAACAATAGTTCTACCCTGGGTTTAAGTTCTATATCTAGTTTCGTAGTAGTATATTTAAAAATTAAAATAAATACAAAAATTATTAGACACTCAATAAGACATCACATTTCCAATTTAATTATCTCAGATAAATCATCATTTTACCTCTTACTTCATGATTTTACGCCTCACCACGACAAGTTTATTATAGTGTCTGAGTTGATAAGTGGATTCCTTTCAATCTCGCCAGGGGCGATTCCATTCGACAATAAAAACAAATATGAAGGTAATATCACACCCTCAAAAATTCATAATAGCACAGTTCATTTTATTGACCTTTTTATTTATTAGATCGTCTTGCGTTTAAGAACTCTATCTTATTCCAGAACCAGCTGATTTCCTATTAACGAATGTTATAGTTTCTTGTTTAGCGTATTCGTGACTTCTTTCGAGAAAAATTAAAAAAATAACGTTTATCAATAAAATAAATTATCAATGGAAGAAAAAATTAATCAATAGTTTTCACTACCGGGATATCCCAACCACTTCTGCAAGCTTTGTAAAACTAACATTTTTCTACTCGGACTATTCGTTATCAACCGTATTATTACGTTCAATAGTGACGCCGCAGTTTCTTGTAATAATATCAAGCAAGATCTAACAGTTTAATAGAATGTTAAAATTCATCATAAGTAATCATTTATTTCCCCCTGTAAGACATATTCTGTTCTAACTTTTTTTTTCGTATTTGCACTTGTTAACCTATCAGCTTTTTATATGAGTTCTATCAACAATAAGTTACGAACCGGGTACAAAAATATACGAAAGCATAACAGAACTAAAAAATTCCATCCACCAATATATCGATATACAAATTAAAGATTCTTTTTTTGCACTTATTTAAAAATTTACATGAATCAAACCATTAACTTTTCACTATACGAATAAAAAGGAACATAGATATATGAATGTACTTTCTTCTTTACAACATGTAACTGTATTGAAGCAGATGTTTTTGTCGACGTAAAAAATAAAGCTGATAAAATAATAATTGTATAAATTTCCCTAAAAATGCGAAAGAACTCTCACACAAAAAATTTAGGTTGAAATGAGCATATACATGTTTTTATTTTATTTTGCTTGTGAATACTATTTTTTTCATTTGGATAACACACGATAGCTTAGACAAATGTCCACGAAGGATATCTTTTTTATAAATACATTACTTTAGGTAAATACAGTTTTCTCTATTTACGTATACGATAAATTCGTTATTGCTAAAATGATAAAATAAAAAATTTTTTGGATTCTTTTTCATGTTTACATATGTAAACTATAATGAGATATATGGTAGTATACAATAGTATCATTTAGTAATAAATTTTTATTATTATTATCTAAATATTTTTTTTTTAAATAAAATATATACATTTTAAGAGAATTTAACATCTACAAATTAATATTAAAATTAAAATATTTTTAAAATCTATCAAAAATTATTATGTGGTGCTGCATTTTAAAACATAAATATTAAATATTAAAATATAAAATAAATTATAAATCAGATACATGTCTGCTTAGATTAATTAATAACTGCGAGTACTTAAATAAAGCTAAAGACTTGTTAAATATAATTATTAATGATAAATATTTAATTACTAATAAATAAATGGTATCTATATAAAAAATTTTATGATATTATTTTATTTATATATGCGAATTTATTTTTTATATTCTACTAGTTAACTCTGAATTATACTATACTTATATGATTACTTATTATATAATTTGCCTACACATAAGATATAGTAGAAAACTTTTATAATATGATTCAAAAACATAATATATCTAGTATTGTATCATCAGTATTATGTTGAATAATAGTAACGAATGATTTTGTGTTTGATTTTGAATAAAATAATAGGCAAATAATAATAAAATTTATATGTTCTTCTTTGTCAATCTATAGGTGTGTCTTCGGCTGCGACGCTCCTTAAATGATGTATAGTTACTTTATCTTTCTTCCTTCTCAAGGAAGGAGCTTCGAGCACATGTGCGGACCGACAATGGGGCTGAAGATGCCTTGCATCTAAACAAGTCAACATATTCTTACCCACCATCCCCAGAGAGCGACGGTTGCGGGGACTTTGTATACGTAGGGGGATACCCAGGATCTGTTCAAAGAAGACCCCCGCTCACACCGCGAAAAGACCAATAAGAAGAACAAGATCTGGGTGTCTTTTCTCTCGGAATATCCAATCAGTCCCCTGGAAGTCGGTGTTTGGGAATTAGTCCCATACGTCGTGAGATATGTATTCCATCTTCCTATTGTATGTCTCGATGCTAAAGTGAAACTACCACCGACTATCTGCGCTTGAACACAATCTGGGAAAGCTACTTATAGGCATATCTCTCCGTGTCGCGTAGAATAATCGTTCGAAAGTCTGTAACACACGCCATTGGACACTCGGTGCCGCCCTAAAGATATTTTTTTGCAAATATGGTACCTATAGAGTCTATTTTTTGTGTGGTTCTTGGTCCGAATATGCTTTTTATGCTAGGTAATTTAGCATAATGTTATTGCTGTATTCTGTTATTAGGCCTGTAGCAGACAGGAGAACGAATTGCAAGATTGCAATGGAAATGGTATCAATCGTCATATATAAACTCTATACTAATTTGAATTATTTTCCAGCGTTGTTATATAATCTACTTTAAATTCCTCGTAAAGATACTAAAGTTACTGCTTACTCTCAGCTTAATTCCTCTATAATATAAATAGTATATATATTATATATTATTATATTATAATTTTATTTTATTTCATCCAAGCGATTTGTAAGCTGCTATTCTTGAGAAGTTTCTTGTATCCCGGAAAGAAAAAAAAATATAAATACCTAAAAAATCAAAAGAATTTTTTTTTTTCCCTTTTAGCAAGCATCATATGCTGATTCCAAGTTATTGTTATTAGTTTATCTTGTAGCTATTCGTAGTTTTCGGATGGTATAATCATGAGTGTACTAGTTTTTATGCCACTTGACCTAGCTGTCATTTATTATAGCTTACTGACCGTATTCGTTGATACTGTTTTATTGTTAATAACATATATTAATAGTATATATTAGTTAGCAGTTATCCACATAAACTGGAATAATATCTAAACTCCGAAATAAAATTGAATTTATTTGAGCAATTTTCTTACGCTGATTCCACGATTTTTATTATGTTTCTTGTATCTATCGTAGTTTTTCAAGAAAACAACAATATTTTAAATAATCCCCAACATAAAATAGAAAAACGTCGCTACAACCAAAAGAAATATTTTAAAGTAAACGTATTCTATCTCTTGTTAGTACCTATCTCATATATATTTCTATAAGTGTGAAACTAATCATCATTCACTATATATTATACCAGCTGATATCCTATATATATATATAGTTAATTTAGATTTTCTTGACGAATATGAAAGATTTTTTCAGAGAAAAAATAAAAGAATTAAAATAATAATTTACCCAATATATAAATCTAAGAAGATAATTTTTTTTTTTCATTTATTTTAAATTCTATATTCTCTTATCGTTCTTTTTGATTACCATGCATTATGTTTCGTTATCTCTTATTTACATTGATAGACTATCAGTAGTATTAAGCATGAATTAAAGTGTAAGAATTATAAAACTAATAATAAACTTACTTAAAATAAAAATGAGCCCTGGGATGAAGGATCGGTATCTAGCACTAATTCCATCGACATCTATCCAAAAGTTTCTAATTTTTATATTCTTTGTTTTATATATCTAGAGATATATAATATTTACCATAACCAGAAATACGTAAATTCTTAAATATTAGTTTCTGTGAATAGCTATCATATTAATATATTATATTATATTCCAGCATAATAATATAATATAATAAGAAATAATATATATAATATTAACTAATATATAAAGAAATAATAACAAATTAAAATACATCTATTAAATATATAATTTATAATTCTATTATATGTTTACTTTTAATAGCATATAACTTTATATTTTATATATTTATATCTATAAGTAAATATCGCCTTATGAATATTATTCAAATTAGCTGATCTAACTCCATTTGCACTTATATGTATCTTAATTAGCTTATACACTGTTTTCTATAGTATATATACATATCGCTTAAAACCCCACCCTTAATTGACGTACTCATATACCGCCTTATCACTACGGGACATAAGTATAAAGACGAAGCAGTGGGCAATATTACAGAAAAACAAATTAATTTATACTCAGTACAATCATAATATATAGTAAGGCGACTATCTGAACTATTTCATTATCGACTATATTATCGTCGGATTTCTTACCAACTTCGATCTCATAGTTAGCTTCCTAGACATCTTACAGCTTCGACATTACTATACATCTTTAGTTTACCCGTCCGATACAAGCGCGTTACGCTATCTTTAGACCTTCGACTTACTTAGCATCATTTAAGACCTCTCGCACTCTTACATCATTAGTACTGGCACTAGCACTTAAATCCTTTCGATCTTTACAGAACTTAGTACCTTCAGTCTTAACTCTGAGCCTCGGTACTATAACACTTAGACCTTCAATTTAGGATTATAGACCTGTCATTGATATGCTAGTAATCATTTTCGACCTGAATTCCTACTCATATTATACTCGACTCAGTAACTATAGTACTGTTTGTAGTTCTTTGTTATCGTACTGCCCGTTCTTCTTCTGTTGTTGAACTAAAAAGAGTCGAGAGGATCGTCTTAATGTCGCAAATTTCGCTGAAAACTCAAAATTCACCATACGAAAATTTTTCTATGCGAGATTTATATTTATTCCTCGTCGTCGAATTACATTTTATACAACGTTGATTTTCACACATAATACCTGTTAACTATCATATCAGTTCCTTGATACTAATAACCTATTAACATTTGCGAATTCCCATATTAAGGTTTAATAATGAATGTTGGTATCGTATACCTGTAATTATAGGATGATGTTTGCTTACACAAGTATGCAATTCAAGCTTATAAGTCCTATATACCAAGGGCAACGTAAGATATTCTAGTGTGTACAGAATCACACGTTTAGAAAGATCGAGTTGTTCGCTTCCCTTTCACCGAATCGTCACCTTTATACGCAACAAAAGCTGTATGGTCGGCTTCACGGGCAATCGCAATTTCGTGATATGGCGTTGATGAAAGCAGCTCTCACATGCTATCTGCACCTACACTTCATTTCTATAATATGCCTAAATCTATGTCGGTTCTTTAAAACACCGTATATGACTCACTATAGTGACGCTCGATTCGGACTATATCAAGCGAACATGTCTAAGTGTAAAATATATAAAATTCACAAGATCAATATTTCCCATAATTTTGCCTGTTCGAATTTTTTTTCAGAATGCTATAACCTTCGACTTACTATTATCCCCAAGCGTCAAATTGATCCGTCATACGTAGTTTCATAGGCTATCTCGAAACTATATTACGATAGCTAAAGTAACACGACATAACATTCGTGAATCGGATCGTTAATATATAATGTTCTATAATATATGTATAAATAAAATAATTTTGGATTTGTTTATTAACTTTTATTTTTTTTTACTCTGAAACTTACATAACTATACAAGAAACAATTTGTAGATCTTCTTTACTCAGCGTAAGAATTTTTTCTGATAATGCATATAAAATTCTTTTTTTTTTGGCTATTTTATTTTTCTCAAAATACTTACGATGAAGTACAAGAACTAAACAAATGTGATATTAGCGTAAGAAAATGTTTTAAAAATGATAAAAAATTTTCATTTTTTTGAATAATTTTATTTTTATTTCTCGAAAACTACTATAGCACAAGAAATACTAATAATAATTATTGGATCAGATTCGTAGTGAAAAGCTTTGGCAAATGCATAAATTTTTTGATGTTTTGATTTTTAATATCTTATTTTTTATTCTCTAACCAACTAGTAACGATAGTATTAAGAAACTAATAACACATTCGTTTGCATAGATAATTATCGCCGTAAGAATGTGGGGTAAGTAATTCAAATTCTTTCTTCTGAAGCTATGTATATATTATTTATAATGTATGAAATATATTATATATTATGCCAATTGATCCTTGTAACCCCCATATATTTATATAATGTAACTGGCTCACAATTTTTCCCCACAAAGCTATATATTATATATTATATATATATATAATATCCTGACTTGAAAAGAGAACTTGTTCCCAAATTGTTGACTGACATCCATGTACTTAGTAGACACAGCAGTCCTACAAGTAAGGCATACACATTGTTGCAATGCATGGACAAAAAAAGACTTTCACGCAAAAAAATAGGCGCCAGCAGTGTTTAGTGTGTTTAAAACTAACGAATACCACGGGTAGACCACCCGATTCAGGAGTCGGCTCTCGCTCTAGGGTGTATACGGGAGGGACTATCCCCCTAGGATGGTTCCTCCGACCGCTCTGTTCTTGGGTTCGCGGGTCTCTTGCTCGACCATCCCCTCCGGGTATAAACACCCTCCCATCGTCCCCCATCAGCTCGAGCCCCCTAAAAGGTTAAACTCCATTTTTAGGGGCTCGACCCGGCCCCCATATATGCCATATGCTATAATATTATTTATATATATATATATATTATATATATAATTATATTATATATTATATTATATAATATATATAGATTATATATATAGATAATAGTATATATATATAGTATTATTATATATATATATATTTATATTAATATATATATATATATATATATTATTTTAACACCTTAACTCTACCGTGATATCTCATTCTCATTTATTTAATTTTTTTTTTAATTTAGTCACCCTTCAATTCATTTCTATGTAACTAACCTTTTAAGAAAGTAAACTAAATGATATTGAAAAAAAAATTAAATATAATGACATTTTTTAACAATACCAGAATTATCAAGAAAAAGCTACATAACATTCGTGAATAAGCGAAAAATTCTTCTAAAACATGCATAAAAAAATTTTTATTTTTGGGCATTGTTCAATCGTTTTCTCGAACTACATAGCTACAAGAAAACTAATAACATTAGTCGACTCAGGAGGAGAAAAATGAGTCTAAAATGCAAAAGGTTTAGTTTTTAGTTACAATTTTATTGTTTATGATATACTACGATAAGTACAAGAAACTAATAACATTCGTGCGGTAACATTATGAAAATTGTCTAAAAATGTAAAAAACATTTTTAAACTAGTATTTGGATATTGTATTTTTTTTCTCCAAAAACTACGATAGCTACAAGAAAAACTAAATCTTATTCTGGAATCAGCGTAAGAAACTGTTTTACAAAATCCAGATTTTTTTGAATTTTTTTGGTTATTTATTTTTATATCTCTGAAACTAGTCATTTTAATCTGAATATCTTGCCATATCGTGTGATTAGTTTGGTAAGAAACTTTTTTAAAATAAGGTTGATTTAGTTTTGATTTTGGTTATTATTTTATTTCTCAAAAATTTTATAATACAGGGACACTATTGTTTCTCCATTTTAAAACAAATTCTTCACTTATTAGGCTCAAAATGCTTAAGAAATTAATCGATGTTTTCGAGAAAAAAAAATAAACAACCAAAAAATAAAAAAAATTTTTTTTTCATTTATAGAACAAATTATTCTTACGCTGATTCCACCGAATGTTATATTGTTCTTTTGCCTATTCGTAAGTTTCGAGCTTGTGAACTAATCTTTTCCATCTTTCTAGTATGCTTTTGGTCCTTTTTTTGGAACTTTGGTAAATCTTTTGTTTGTTTGAATAATATAAGTCGAAGTCTAAGTGCAAATTCCGAAAAATTAATTTCGCACTTAAAATTTTATTGGGAATTCTTTTCTCTGACTGATTTTTAGATCACATCTTAGATCCTTTACTTATATTCATTCTTGCGTACCTCACTATATGGGCGTGAATGTATAGTTTATACCTTAAAAGCGTGTTGCGCGATCAATTACCGATCGTATTTTCGATGTCTGTCTCGAAAACGTCACTTATGTATAGTGTCGCCTTCGGGATCGCAAAAAAGGGCTGAACGCTTTCAAATGCCATTTTATTAAGCAAACTCTCTTCAACTCGATATAGTGACGTTTCAACGCGGAATCTGAATAAGTCAAGTCTAACAGTGTGAAGAATCTCTAAAAATCACCAAACGAATATTTTCCCCCGATATTTTCTGATTCAATTCTTTTTTCGGAATTTGCACTTAGACCTTCACCTTATATTAGTCTCGAAATGGCGTCACTAATGAACCCATAGTGGGTAACGGATTATGGATCTCCGAAAATAGGATATCTCCAAGAAAAACTAATAACATTCGTAATCCGCTAAGGAAATTGTTCTAAAAATGAAAAAAAATTCTGATACATTCCTGGATTTACTATTTTGTCTTCCGAAATACGTCATCATAAGTAGGTCAATAACCTTTGATGAATAGCTAACGAAAATTTGTTCTAAATGGCAAAAAAATTTTTCTTATTTTTTGGGCTATTTTATTTTTTTCTCAAAACTACGATAGCTACAAGAAAACAAATAACATTCGTGGAATAGCGTAAGAAAATTTACTAAAAATGAAAAAAAGAAATTTTTTTGATTTTTTTGGGACTATTCTAGCTTTTTGTCGAGAACTACGATACCTACAAGAAAACTAATAACATTCGTGGAATCCAGCGTTAAAAAATTGTTCTAAAAAATGCCAAATTTTTTTTTTTGATTTTTGGCTAGATTACTTTTGGATTGTATTTTTGTTTTTAGTTTTACAAGAACTAAATACATTCGTGAATCAGCCGTAAAAATTTTTCTAAAAAGCAAAAACTTTTTTTTTTGATTTTTGGGCTATTTAGGTTTTTCTCAAAAACACTAGATAGCTAACAATGAAAACTATAACCTTCGTAATCGCTGACGTAACAAATTTTCTAAAAAGAAAAAAAAGTCTTCGAACTGTGCGTGGATATTTCAATCTTGAAATCGATAGCTCAAAAAACTAATAACATTTCGTAATCAGCTCAAGAAAATTGTTCTAAAAATGCCAAAATTTTTTTTGCATTATTTGCGTGACTATTTTTATTTTTTTTTCTTTCAAAACTACGATCAGTACAAGAAAACAAATAACTTTCGTGGAATCAGCGCTTGATATGTTCTAAAACATGGAAAAAAATTTTTTGAAATTTTTTTTGGTATTTTATTTTTTATCTTCAAAAAAAATTCATAGCTCACAGAAAACTAATAACACTCCTGGAATCAGCGTAAATAGTGTTTCGAAAATATGAAAATTTTGTTATGATTTTGTTATTTATTTTTTTTCTCGAAACTACGATCTAAAAGAAATCTAATAACATTCGTGGAATCAAAGTAAGAAAAAATTTTTTAAAATGTGAAATTCTTTTTTTTATTTTTTGGAGGCCTTTATAAATATATATATATAATATATATATAATATATATATATTTATAATATAATACTATTATATATAATATATATATAATAATTATATATATTTAAACGTATAGCTTTACTTATTCAATTTCATGCATTTTATTATAATTTTTTTGTTATTCTAGTCACCTCTTTGTTATTTTCTACGGTTAATAATTTTTAGAGGTAAATAAACAAAACTGAATTTTTTTAAAAAAAATTCTTAAATAAATAACTCACGATAAAAAACTCATAGCTTTACATAAAACTATGAACATTCTTGACATCAGTGTAAAAAATTGTTCGAAACATGGCCAAAAAAAAATTTATTTTTATTTGGATATTTCTATTTTTTTTTCTACCGAAAAAACAGATAGCTAACAAGAAACTACATAACATTCGTGGATCAGGTAAGAAAATTGGTCTAAAATCGCAAATTTTTTTTGATTTTTGGGCTATTTAATCTTTTTTCTCAAAAACTACAATGCTACAAGAAAATTCAAATCTTAAGAATGAGCGTAAAGAAACATTGTTCTAAAAATGCCAAAAAATATAATTTTGATTTTGGTATTTTATTTTTTTTATTCGAAAATCCTGATAGTAACGAGCGAACTAATGTCGTTTGCCTTTGCCGCTTTTCAAAATGTTCTAAAAATGGCAATAAAAAATTTTTGAAAATGTTTGGGCTATTTATTCTTTTCTCAAAACACTGATACTACAAGAATCAACTAAATAACATCACGTGGCATCGCCGTAAGAATAAATTGTATCTAAAAATGAAAAAAAAAATTTTTTGAAATTTTTGAGTATTTTTTTTTCTCCGATAAACTCGGATAGCTACAAGAAAACTTAAATAACATTTCAAGAAGGGAGCGTAAGAAAAATGTTCTGAAAATGGCAAAAAAAATTCTTGTATTTTGAGCCGTAATTTATTTTCTCAACTACGATATACAAGAAAACTAATAACATTCTTGGAATCACCGTAAAGAAAATTTTTCTTCAATGGAAACAAATTTTTATGTCTTTTTGTGTTGTGTACTGATTCTTTTCCCTCTCGGAAAGACTCGAATACTACAAAGGAAAACAAAATAACATTTCGTGGAATCAGCCGTAAGAAATTGTTCTGAAATGCAAAAAAATTTTTTGTTTTTTGTAGTCTATTTTAATTTTTTTCTCAAAACACACTAGCACAAGAAAACCAATAACACTCGTGGAATCAGCTTAAGATAGTTGTTCTGGAAAATATGAAATTCTTGTTTTATTTTTTTGGTATTATTTTATTTCTCAAATTATATTTGCCACAAAGAACTATGTTTTTCCACCCAATAAAAGGAAAAATTCCGATAGCCAATCAATCTTTTCTTTTAATATTATCGTAGTGTCTCGACGAAAAATAATAACCAAAAGAATCAAAATAAATTTTTTATTTCCATTATTTAGAACCACATATTTACGCTTATTCACTGATGTTATTAGTTTTCTCGTTACTATCTAGTTCGAGTTTTTTGCACTTAGACCTTCGACTTATACTCTGACCGTTCGTTCTTGTTTGTGAATTTAATAATATTTTCCGAAATCTAATCGCCGGCAAACCCCCCGATATGGATTACGTTCAGTTTGCGAGAAAATTATTTCTCTCCTTACTCCTTAAACAAATTAGGAGATACTTTGCGGTATTGCTTTATAGTTCTCACACATCTTATCAATTGGTTCACTACAGATGTTTCAATCAGTCAGGCTACATTAAATTCATTCACCTTTAAGAGTCACTATATTGTTGGAAAGTTTCAGTAGTATAATTAACAACTTATAACAGGTCTTTGCCGCAGTATCAGTTACTATGATTGTATTGCACTACTCCCCATTTCCGTCACACCTAGATCCGGCTATATGTCGCTCACTATATCGTAAATCCGCCAACGCGGTGCTCTGATACGCTTTAGTGACCAGGCAATACCGATTATCCTAACAAAAACTATCTCTAATTCCGATTAGACGTCAGTAATGACGCTATCGCGCTTAGATAAGTCGAACGTCTTAAGTGCTATACATTCCTCTGAAAAAATATATTAGGACTTTAACAAAATTTTTTAGTCGATCTGAATGACTTTCAAATTGTCCATTCATCATACATCTCTTGCAAGTATTGTCTTTGAAAAATTTTAGATTTAGTCATTAGACCTCTCGTACTGATTATAGCACCTAGACCTCGACTGCAATTTCTATACTATAGACCATTCTAGACCCCTTTTAGCACTAATAGACTATATGGAAAACTTAGCACTTACTTATTTATCCTGTTTATTCGAGTCTCTGAGCCTTACTTCAATTAGCATCTACCTATTCGATCTTTAATATACTTTGTTTCTTAATAACACACCTAGTAATCGACGTATCTTGTATTTCAGTTAAAGTTTTTTTTGTTACTAAAACAATTCATAATAATTTAAAAGGAAAATATATAATTAGAGACGTTTTAAACGTTTATTTATTATAATTTTGTTTAAGATATTCTTCGAAGATTCAGATTCATCTTTAAATCTTTTAAAATTAAATGCTTAGATAATTTATTATTATTATTTATTATGTAATATATAAATTATACCTTATTTATGTTTATTTTTTTATATAATATAAGTTATAATATAATTATAACATTAATACAATATATTAAACTACGTAGTCGGAATGGTTCAATAAATGTAATTACATACGAGATTACAACCTTCGAAATTCTTTAATCGATCAAAGAAATCTTAATTTAATCTCATAGATGATCTATCTCCGGGTTGTCGAATTGTTTGTGTTTAAGTCGTCTTAGCGGTTACGTAATATTTAACAAATATTGTTGTTTTCTCGTCGTTTTCTTTTGTCTCTGGATTTTGAAAATCGTTCTTGGGATATATACGCCGACCATTTTCTTGAAGTCTGCACGTTGTAAGATACTTACTCCCACAATTAATATCGTATTGCTAATATCAATTTTGCTCTCCTGTTGTAATTTGATATCGTCTCCTTGATAGCAGCATTCCATAGCCCACGTCAATACCTGTCCTACAGGATGTCTCTATAATACTGGATATCGTACACTCGAATCTCCCGACTCACATCCATACCTCCGTTATAGATAAGAAGTTTATATTAATGTCCTGATCTGTCTTCATACATCAAATTTACGATGGGTGGGAAAACGAATGATAGTTTAGCTGATGATATATATCATTTTTTTTTATGATAACATGATTGATACCAATAAGCTATCTATTCACGTTTTTGTCCAAATTCGCTAATGAGATCATCATTTGCTGACATTTGTGATCAGCTTGGCGTCTCCTACATAAGGCGGTTCCAATTATAATAGTGACCAAAAATAAATACTCGCGAACTTATAGCAGTCAAGAGCCTCTTACTGTTGCAACTCAGTATGTCATCGATTTTATCATCCAGAATACTCATTACTTTCCGATGTCCCATCCCGAGACCAACTCTAATTCCGTTTTTATTGGTAGGCCGAAATTCAGGATGTCAATCTAATTATGACCGATTGGTCTTACTTTCGTTACAGAGAAGAGTCCTCTTTGCGTCTTATAATTTATCCGTAATACGATGTCACCCTTTATATGAACAGAACGAAAGTGATAATCCATCAGCAATCCTCTCGTTGCCTCGATCTGTCGCATCATCACTCTTTTGCCGAATTTGCCAATATATGATAATTGCGAACGATCTTTCTCCCAATATCTCAATGTGACAAATTATGAATAAATTTTAAATATTTTGTGATAGTCGCATGCTGTGCAGTCGCAGCGACGACGATATTTACCCTGTAACAGCTGAGAACGGTTTCTACTTGCAACATCGAACAGAGCTTTTGTTACTTCAGCTAGTAGTCTATTCTTTTTAGTGCTGCGATCGAAGATCGCGTCGGGAACTGCACCCGCTAATTCTTCTTCAAGATAATTTTTCAGTCATCGTGTCATAATTAGGACTTCTATAACAGATACCAAATTATTCGATCAATTGTCTAAAACACCAGTTTTTTATGCCTCTGAGCAGAGAAGTCTCAACCTCTAGTATGTCCAAACACTCGATACGTCTCATTCATACGATCAGGTCGCTTTTCTTCGGGATCACACATAACTGTTTTCTGGGGCTTACCCAAGTTAGATTCAGAAAGCTGTGCTTGAGATAAGCGTCTACCCTTTAAGCACCTTTTTATTATTTAATAGTCTTAAGAACAGCTTTTTCCAATTTATTTTGGGTCCGCTATTCTTTATACATATACAAATGACTCACCACTTATCTTTTAGATAGTCATCAGATAGGGCAATCCAAACATTTCTTTAAAGTGTTTGAAACATCACTTTGCTTCGCTATCTTTGGGTCCTATTAGAACACACCAGGATGACGTTTCACTTAAACCTATATTAAAGGACGCATTACTCTCGATCTTCGATTCCATATTCTGTTTGGGTTGGAGCCTATCCTTGCTATATAACCTACGAATCTGTATATTCTGAGACTCAGTACCGAATGATAAACTGCTCATCGAAAACGAATACCGCCCCCTTCCGTCTCATATCATCAGTATTTATGTTTCCTGGTAGGTCAAAGAATCATTACTCCTCATAAGTAAATTATTAGCGTAGAACATTACTTTTCGATTCTTTTTGTTATAAACGGCTACCCACGTTTAATTCCTATTCTTGAGCAACAGTTCGTCTAGCATGTACCGTCTCACTCTGCTTATGCCGTGCGTAAGGAAATGCTCTACTATGATTAAGCGAAACCTTCTTTGGTACTCATCTGTCCCAATCCACCAACTTTTTCACAGTTTGTTGTTTCTTCTTATGCTCTTTCATACATTTGCTCTTGATGTAAATTGGAGAAAATCGCTGTAATTCTCAATTAAATATCACATGGCTCAGATCGTACGTGTAGCTCTTGATTCGCCGCTATCAACTTGCACCTCATATATATTGATCAACTCATCAGATCACTCCTATCTCGATTCATATATATATTCATTTTAATAATTGCTTAACATTTCATCAGCTGTTACTTACGTGCACCCGGCAGCATAGCGACCAAAAAAATAATAAATATTTTTATGTCTGTGGCATTGATTTGTAATAAGATAAGTATGATTGTTTGTTATCGATATAAAATTAATATATTCTTTTCAAATTATATTTCAATGACAGACAAAGTTTAATTTTTTTTTTCACCCGTCGAATATTTTTCCTAATAGTATTTAGAATAGATAAATTTAATTCTCTCTATAAACTTTACTATATATGAGTGTCAAAAAAAATAAATAATTTGTTAAATAACAATGTTTTGCTCTTATAGTCAAAAAAATAGTAAAAAAAATTTTTCTATGAAATTGTCAATTAAATCAAATTAAATTAATATATATAGAACTTATTTTTCTCTTATGTTTAGCTAATAATCAAAAAATTCAAGCTTTAAAATGATTTTAATTATAATATGTCAAGCTAAGCATTAAACTTTATTAAAACTATGATTATTTTATTAGAAGGATCCTGGGTAATATTTTTTTTCAATCTTAATTTCGCTTACTTAATCATAATAAATAATCTGACGTAACACTTTTCGTCTATAAAAGAGATACGTTTTCCGCCCAAAGGTCTTCATAGTTAATTTAATCACGCGACCATACATGTACTTCTTAGTGGGAACGAACATCACGCGCCAACTACGACACAGGGTAAAAACGATACTCTTCATTCTACCAACGAGCCAGTTACCACAACCGTACGATATGCGCATCAAAAGAGTTTCGAACATTAGATCTTACTACTAATAATAGGAGCTTCTGTAACCCTCGCTCCTTCGATCATTTGGTTAACGCGGCGACCGAATGTTTGCTTTGGGATTTGTCTTCTATCGAGTTCATGAAAACGTCCTACTAAAAATTGCCGCTTCAATAAGGCACGCCAACATTATAAAGTCAGAGTCGATGCAAAGACATAATCTTTCCGAATTTTTTGAAATTAAAAGCCAGAAAACCCTACGACAACAGTTTCCTCTTGTGGTTTTTTGGGTTTTGTTTAGAAACGCATCAAATAATGTTCATCCTAAAAATGTGTAAAAAGTCCGTGCAGTTCTCCAGACGAAATAATAGAATGGTATCTTCCTACTACGATACAGACGGATTTCAGTTGCAAGCACCTTGCTTCAAAACTGAGCGTCAATTACATTTAAGGATGACTGATACACAGGCTTCGATGTGCGCGCAGATAGCCAAAGAAAATGGTGCAAAACGCGAAATCAGTTGCTTGTCCAATTGGCAACGTCGCTGAGTTTTTTTACATCGAGGGCAATGAGTAGTATTTCTAATAAGTTAAGTTGTTAAATATTCGCATTAACTTTGAACGTTTATGTTTGTATATGAAAACAAGTAAAGATTTGCAGAGGAATTTACCTGGTACGATTTCAAATTAATATACAAAATTATCGATTACACCAGGTTTCATTTGCATCTGCACGAAATTTTAAAAGTTTTTACTTTGTTTGTCGATAAAGGAGTTATAGACGAATTTTGCAGGGTCTCTCAAAAACTTTCATATACGGAATAATGTATCAAGTCTTTCCAAACAGAAATACTCGATAAGAAATACTCCATCATTCGCTGACATTTCGGAAGTAATACGGATGAACATACACTACCTGCGATCGAATAACTCTGACAAAATGAAAAATTCGTTAAAATTATGAAGCCGAGTTCCCAACGGTAAATCTTGCAGTTCTTTTCTATTAGCTATCGTGATTTTTGGCCGATACAAACAAGCAAATTTTATACATAGAAATAATAAAATTGTTTCAAAAAAATTGTATCTTCATCTTTTTTATATCCTTCTTTTTATTAAAAAAGCTAAGCCGCCACATCATTTCGTTTTAATTTTGTTATTCTGCAGTAATGATAATACTAATTTTTGTTAATTATCCCCACATCCAACTGACATTCGCGTGTTATGATAAATTTGTAGGATAACAAACATATTAAATTACAACTTATATGAAAGAGTTACCACTTTGAAAATAACGTGAAAAAACGACATATGGGGTCCTTCCCTGATCGCTCCAATCGGGTGCACGAAGTGCAATAACGTTACTTTCGATCTCCGGGAGATGGGTACAAATAAATTGTCGCTTCCTATAGCGACGTCTCTTTTTTTCCCGAGGAAACCCGAACAATTGCTATATCTTGTGAGTTTCAGTAGCAAGTTTAAGGTTAAGCTGTTTAACGATAGTAATAGATCTCGTAAACATGCTTAGTCGTACGCCTTCTGTCGTCTGATTCACGTCATCATTATTTCGAAGCGGTCTCCTCCTTTCGGATTATCATAGCATGCATATAGCTAGCTGAGAGTTTCTTTATATCGCACCTTTTACTTTCTCGTTCTTAGTGTAACGCCCTTACTAAACGACACACGCTAAGACCCACAAAACAATGAAAGTATATTCTACAAGAACCTATCTCCTCATTACCACACGACATTAGGCACTAAGAAACTATACTTTTGTAAGTAGTGGACTAGTGACCACTAAATATCCTTTCGTTGCTCTTAGCGTTATCCTCGAGGAACCAAAAATTAAATATTTATGTAATCTGGTAATCAGACGTATTGTCGGTTGAGCGGTAGAGCCGTCGAAATGCGCGCTCGCCTATCCCCATCCGTCAAACTAATAATAATATTAGAAAATTATAATATAATCTAGATTAAAGGACTATAGTATTATTTATCTGCGGTATGACCCCCATTTTGAAAAGCGCTTTGTTCCATTTTCCGTAAACCTTAACAGAGCACTTGGAGGTGCTTTGTATAATGCCCTATCGGATTAATCGTGGGTGTACCTTCTAATAAGATACACTTTTGAAAATTAACCCTTGAAAACTCTTTGCTTTTGGAACGAACGAATCGTATCGCTAATATCCTCTTTTCGTGGGTTCGTGCTTTCTGGAATATTTTTCACATCTTCTGCCGTTCCAGCTGCTAGCACGACGTTAGGCTTTACCGTTACTTTTCTCGGTATGAGATGCGAAGCAAAATAATTTTGTTCTCCTAAACGGCGAGTTTGTGTTTTTGATATGAACGAAATTTTGAATCCCATTGATGCATAACACAATAGATCACATTGAAGTCTCTTTTATAGTCCTTGCGTCGTCGTGAACGAAAGTAATAGATAAAACTCAGGTGCTTCTGTTTTATTCGCCGATCGTCGATCAAGTTGTTTGTCCGAAACCCGGCTTTCAAGATAGCGTAAAACCTAAATGCGGCTCTGTTAGTGCCTGCCTTAAGCACCCCGCGTTAATCTTCGCTGGCTGTCCTTGCTCTGGGCCTTATTTGGAGCGTTTTTGAACCAACTGTTAAGAGAAAACCCTATTATGTCCCTCCCACCGGCCACAAAAATAACCTACCGATTTTTACTCTCTCTGAGGAGATCATAGCGGGAATATATGAATAGCCTTTTCAGTTCCCCTTGTTCGCCCCCAGCCTATTTCGCCCGACCGCGCCCCAGACAAATCAGCTTTAGGCAGTGAATAAGCGCACGGACCCGAGTCACGGCGGGTAGTGAATTCATATTTTATTTTTTATGCGACCGGAGAACGAACGGCGATCCGAATCGAGCGGCTTCGCCGCTATCTTTAGCGGTTACATCCCGCTCCTATCGTTTCTTCTATCCCAGCTTCTAATATTTTCTCTCCGTATTCTTATGCTACATTTTCTCAATTCTCAACCCTCCCGAACCCCGGAAGCGGATGGCGATCTCCCCTCAACCTGCGAAAAATATATGGATAGCTCAACTAAGCCGATGACTGACGGAGCGTACGTTTCGCAAGCCCACGGAGAGGAGACTTGATTATTATTCAGTCCGTAAAAGGGGACCCCATTCTTGACGAATAAGTAATAACGCCGGTGGCGATCGCGCTTTATTTTTTAGTTCTAATAACCAAACTCGAACGATAGGACCGACCGAACCGACTACGACCGACCGCGAAAGACCTTTTCATTCCGACAGAAAAAGGGTAGTTGTGTAGGACTTGCGTGACGGCATCTCTCGGAGACAAGATTAACAGTGTGCTTCGAAAAATAAAAGGGAACCTGCCTCCCCTTAATTCAACGTTCTAATTCGGGCAACAAGCCGGGCCACGCGTTAGTTTTTTATGAACACTTTTTTTTTCTGGCAACGCAAACGAACTTTTTACACTGGCTGGCACGTCGAACAAGGCGTGCCGGCGCCCCACCCTTTTCACGCTTTCTGTCGCCAGTTTTCGTCCCGTCCCCCGTTGTTCTCACTTTTATTTTTTTGGTTTTAAGTCTGGTGTTGTTTTTTAGTGTTAAAGGAATACATTTTTTCTTAGTTTTAATGAATATTTATTTTAAATTTAAGGAATATTTTTTAGATTTAGGGACCGTTTAACTAATACGCCGACTTTCTTCCCGCAGGTACGAAAACACGAACCATACGATAGGTACACGCGCACGTCGCAACGCGCGAAAATATTTTTTCCTCCCTTTCTTTCTTCGTTCTCTCCGACCCCTTCCGCCCTGTATCTACCGATTAATAATTAAGAATTAAGAATAAGAAAAATTAAGAACAAAGGAAAAAAAAAACAGAGTTAAATAAAAGTGATCTGCACTCTCCATGATTACGATGAATACTGATTAATAATTCTTAAATTTAACTGTTTTATACAGGAATTATTCTTAATATGGTAACACTCCCACTTCACCAGAAATTATTTATTTCTACCAAAACCTTTAGAACATAATATTTGTTCAATATAACAAAAGTAGAGCATCTATTATATATATATTATATAATCGATTTTTTAAGCTTACGACACCCCTAAAAAATCAGTTTTCCAGTAAAGATTTATTATCCCTATTTTTTATGTCCAGGCACTAAAATTAAAAAAATAAAAGGAAATTAGATATTAATATATGACAATAAATTATAAAACATATGTTTATTTTATGGCTAAGCCTATATTTACGAAGTGTACGCAATATCTGAGACAAAATTAACATATTGACTTTCTTTTTTAGCCTTCGCTGGGCAGGGGTGCATGAAATTAAATGTTTTTCGTCGTTCTTGTTTGCACAATGTAGGCACCGCATGTTTGTTCCTCTCGAGGGCACATAACCACGCGCAGCCCAAGGGAAAAAAAAGTAGATTTACCTCAGGATATTTCCCAAGTTCCGAGAAAGAATTTGAGTATGAGCAACGTTAGCTCTTGGGATGTACTTTGTGCCCGAGGGTGGCGCGAAATGGCCGCTATCCGAGGCTCTCTTGCAAAGATACGGGCCCAGCATCCCGATTAGAGTGGGAAACGTATATCCTTTCTGGTTTCTCGATAAAGACTAGACCTCAGTATTTCTAACCTCCTCGTTTGGTACACAGTTTGAATATAAAAAGCCTTTGTCGAACTATTCGCCACTCCTTCATTTAGCTTACAGACCACGGGAAAATTCCCCGGCCTCTCAAATTCTATGTTACAAGTCATAGGGGAACAAGAAGCACCCACATCCGATTCTTGCCAAAACTACATTCTCACAAGGAACTGGTTAACCTGTCTCTGACAATTTTAAAATTCGTAGAAAAAAAATGAGATAAATAGGTAATTAGTTTAAATTGCAACTTCAATTCTATCAAAATTTACGTTATCGACCTTCTGTACAGGAGGCGTCGCTAAATTTACGGCCCATAAATTTCTCTTGTTTTTTTATATATGGTTGAAGTAAAAATTCTAAAGAATAACAGTTCATCAATTAATTAAATAGTATTGCACTAACAACCCATAATAAAGGAACAATTTTTTTGTAGATCCTAATCACCTTATGCAAACGGAGGAAAGAACAACTTAAGGGGTTTTTCCGGACACTTTTGAAACTTGGTGTCCCTCTCTCTGTTCCCCCGCAACGAGGATTACCTAACGGACCCTAGATCCTGATTTTAGTTTTACAAATCTCAAGTTATGTATTTCCTGAGTTATTGAAGTTTCAAGCTAATAATATGAGTTAATACATTATATTTCACCTGTTTTACATAATCTTACGAAGTTTTAATAATTTTTATTTTATAGTATACGTGTACTTCTCTTAGGGTGGTTTTGTGTCGGAAAATGGCCAACACTCCAGATATTTAAAATCTTATCTGTACGCTAGCAAATAAATCAAAGGAGTTTACATAATAGTACCACGTATGTTAGGAGAACATCCAGGTTTCCCCCCAAAAACGCTTGGGGCCTCACTGTCAAAACCGGTATTAGTCTCTGCTAGAATATAAAACAATTTCTGAATTTTTCCGGTTTATAAAACTTGGGGGCAATGGCATTTTCTCTATTCTTTGGGTATTCCTGCCCACGATCCTTTATCCCATATGGAGAAGTACAGAGGGCTCACCAGCGCGTTATCGTTGTCGCATAAAAATAATTCCGCACGCTCCTATTAATTTAGGGCTCCTTTTTAATCAATTCTCGGGTGTTACGGTGGATTGGAATTAGTGAATTTTGAAAATTTGCCTGCCGTATTTTTGTTTCTACTTGGTGTGGTGTGTGTAGTATATTATTATATATATACTTAAACCAACCTAGATTTAAAATTAAAAACTTTTGGAATCACCCATTAAATACCTCGAATTACCAAAATTAAATAAAATCACGGGAAACCAGGGTTTATTGTTGTGGATTCTTAGACCACCCTATCTTTTCGAGCACCTTAATAGGTATCATCCCAGCAAAACTGCCTATGTCAGTACATCCCTAGATACACTCACATTCATATACTCGGGTTATCCATCGGACAATACACCATCAAATTATCTTTATTGTATACCGCTCCTATTTAAATCAAACCTAGGTTATTATTTTGGTCACGGTGATGTACCATCGTGTAGTATTCCAAGACCGGAGAAAACTCCTAAAACGTTCCTGCTAATAAAGATACAACATACACCGCTAACCAAATAACAACATAGAGAAAAAAAATTTTATTTTTTACTCTTTTCGCTTCTCTCACTTACCAGATATCTATAAGATATTTTCCTACGGAGTGAAGCTAAATAATCATCCGTTGAAGAGGGCCACGGGTATACGGATTATGTTATCTATTTTTATTAGTGACCTCTCTTATGTAAACATAATCCGTAGTGTTATCCTGGGTACGTTTTTGCTACCTTAGACTCGCTAGTTTTCGTAAGTCCTTGTGATCTTACTGACCCTGTTATGCTCGAGTTCCGTGTCTTTGGTTGACTAATACATACTACACCAAAAAGCTACTAGGTGGGCAACATTTCCTGAAAATATATACACTTAAATTCCCCATTACATGATAACATAATACTTCGTTCCCTGAGCTACATTCCATATATCTCCCTTTCCGGGCGTGGCGATTCTTAAATCTTTTCTACCCAGCTTTGATCCACCTTCGAGCTTTTTGACCCTTCCTGGACACAGGCAGACGCTTCATAGCGATTTACTCCGGTGATAAGGTTCGGTAAGCCCGAGAGTATCCGTCCATACACCAGACTCTTCAGTCCCCTAGCGCTCCTAAGTGCCCATGAAGGTCCGATACCACTCCTAGACCGCATGAAGATGAAGTGTGAAACTTAACCGTGTATCTAAGTGATTTATTGACTATTAGTGTCATACACGACGGCAAGTTAGTTCGTGTCTGTCCTATATACGTTCTACCCGTTCGTAATAATACGTCTGCTCCGGTAATACCTCGATTAGAGTGGCTGCACTTATCCCAGTGGGGAGTAAAATAACTCATGCTCGCATAATACGCTCTCTGAGTCTACCCTGCGGTGTATATTATTTATACACGGAACGCTTATTTATTATATACGCTCATCCTTATTTTATTATGGTATGTATATGTTCCTACACAATTATTCGCCGTGTGCAACTCCCGTTGCCCTGTTTCCAACCCCATCCTTCTTTGATTAGCTCTAACTTACTAATACTCCTATCGATGTCGAGCGTACGTTTTTATTATCAACTATAGGGAAACTATAGTAAGGAGACGTGTTGAGTGGAATACGGAACAGGGTGCGCTCTTAAGTTTGGAAATACTTAAAAGATAGTATGAAAGTAAAATACTGTTCCCCGATCTTGTATTATCTGAGCTTCTCAATTATTACTTCTTCCTACTCATAGGTGAAAGAGATCTCAGCTCCTATCTCCCTACCTCGTTGTGATTATATGTATCC
>JABUQX010124025.1:0-18597 GCA_015478945.1 Trachelipus rathkii | reverse complement strand
ATTGTACTTTGATTCCAGGAATTTGGGTAACCATTTTCGCATTTGAAACTTTTTCAGTGCACCACATATATATATATATATAACATATATACTATATAAATAATTTTTTTTAGGGTGGAGTCGAGTCGGTAATTTTCAAAAAGGGGCGGGAGTCGGGAGTCGGGTCGGAGTCGGTAATTTTCTAAAGGGTAGAGTCCGTGGTGGGTGGAGTCAGGTCGGTAATTTTCAAGAGAGGCCGGAGTCGGGTGAGTCATTTGAACCAGCTCTCACAATGGCCCCGCACCAGCATGGTGTAAGGTGGAGCATGGTTTTCTGTCCGCACCAAGTCTTGGAGGTGAGGTGTCGTAAGAGATCCAGTCGGTGAATAGAGAGTAATGCCAGGGGAAGGTACGTGAGGCGCTCATCGACAACAGACCCAGGAACCACACCCTCGGCTCCACATGTTTATAGAGGCCTTTACGTAACATTGAGCAAATGTCAGGCGACCCCTACGGCGAAAGTTTTTCGGAAAAGCACGGCTGTAGTTTTCGACGTGGAACTGTAAAAAAATACGCAGGCACCCAGGAGAAGCTGTGATGGCAACCTTCGAAGTTGACGCGTTCCATACAAAGAGTTTAGCACCAAGACGTACAGGGCGGGTCAATCAACATAGATGGAACAGCGCAATGAGGGCGGGATGGGATGACAGCATTGAGCCAATAGCGAAAGCAACCTCGGTACACTGCCATACGGCACCCATGATCTCGGAATGGCTTCTCGACAACGCAGCACCACGGACCTGAAACGAACGATCATCAACAACTGGAAAGGAACAGGGAAGCTGCTAAGTCCCCAGGGTAAAGGCTCACAAACCCCAATCTCAAAGTGCTATCCTTACGCCTTTTCGAGGTCAAAGAAGACGGCCAAGGTCATTTTGTTGGAAGCAAATGACTCACGAATGTCGTGATCAACTGAAGGAGAGGATCCTGGGTCAAGCGATGGCGACAAAAACCAAATTGGTGGTCGGAAAATGCATGGAGGTGCTCCAACGTGGGAGACAAGACGGAAGCCACCAATCTCTCAGGAGCTTACATGTATTGCAGGTCAACGAAATCGGGTGATGGTTACTGGAAGAAGTCGGATCCTTTCAGGTTTGGGAATGGGGACAATATACAGTAGACCAGACAGGAGGGAAGACCCAATTCTATTGTATAAGCCGAGAAGGGAGGCAGTGGCAGATGGATGAGCATGACAGCATCTGGAAAGAGATGCCGTCAGGGCCAGGCCCCCCGGAAAGCTTGAGGGCGTCTAGGAACTCGGCCCTGATGAATAGCCGGTGTATGGAAGGTTCCTTCCAGGCGGAACAGAAAAATCGGGAAACTCTGCACCCGCAAGCGACTAGAACGAAAGGTTCAGGATACCGGGGAGGCCAGCGTGGGCGGACGCCCAACCCGTCCGCCCTGGCAGGAGCAGAGATGACATCAAGTTTGCGGGCCGTAAACGAGGATAATAGACGGATCAGCTTGGTGTTTTCGTGAAATTTTCCGCACATGGACTGATGATACAGGCGTAGAAGAATTAACGGTGGAAGCGTTTGTGCGTGCGAAAATACTGTCTCCGCGTACGGCGATTAATACACCAGGGAGCCGCCGAAACCTGAAACAGAATCAAGTTGGAAGGTGTAGGAGTCTGTCTATACAGCTCATACAACTTACGCTTTTCACGATTAGCTCGAGCACCTCCTGGTTCCACCAGGGGGTCGTCGATTGATTTCGGGTCCCAGAGGAACGGGGTATTTGCTCCGTTGCCGCCTGAAGGATTTCCCGAAAGTAAGTGAAGGCATCCGCCGGCGACGGGAATACGTTAGTTGCAGGAAAGATGGAAAAGTGGAAAGGAAGACCAGTCGGCTCTGATGTAGCGCCAGCCAGAATAAGATTGGAAGCTGCGGACTGGGGCCGAAGGATGGGATCACGATAGGGTAGTGGTCACACCACAGAGGAAGAACGACCTTTCCACCCAAAATGATCTAAAGACGAGATGGAACACAACGAGACGTCAACTCGAAAAAGTGCCTGTATCAAAACGTTCAAGGGTGGGAAGGCCCGTGTTGAAACATCCCAATGAAAAATCCCTGCAAAATCTCAACAGCAACCGGCATTGGGGGGACGTAACGAGTCTCCCCACAAAGGATGGCGGAGTTTACTAAAGTCACCGAGGACCAACATGGGCGTTGGAAGACACGTGAAAAAATCGACAAGGTCCTTCTTGGTATATTTACAGATGGGCGCCAGGTACACTGAGCACAGCGTAAGCGACGCGTCAAGATGGATACGAGCCGCCGGCATGCAGCGGGTAGAGTGCAAGATTA
Source organism: Trachelipus rathkii (assembly GCA_015478945.1). NCBI lineage: Eukaryota > Metazoa > Arthropoda > Malacostraca > Isopoda > Trachelipodidae > Trachelipus > Trachelipus rathkii. The sequence continues at coordinate 16,250 of JABUQX010124025.1, read as the reverse complement.
GGTGTAAACGGGACGAGACTCGTGAAGCAGGATGCTGCCCCACCTCTGTCGTTAGTTCCACGATGGAAATAAGAGGCTCCCTGTACCTTGAAGGTTGCAAAGGTCACTTAGTTGCAACTCCTGTAAACAAACCAAGGGCTGATGATCGATAAGTAACCTCTTCAACTTTTCATGAGTACTTAAAGTATCCGCGTTGTTTCCATTAGATGAAATGTGCCATAGCAAGGACATAATCAATGGTGGGACGATCAGTGACAATAAATCACACTATGGTTTCTGTATGGCAGTCTCTCCTCAGAGGGTTAGAGGCGGAAGGTCCATTAGTCAGGACAGAAACCCCTAAACGGTCTCAAACCACGGAGGAAGATCCACGCAGAGGATATGTGGACCTGTTTTACGAGAGGGGTTTCCTGGGCACATCAGGAGAGGCAACCAAGAGACGCGCCAAGTCACCTCCACATTCGAACATCCCTCCCCTCGGGCCTGCCAGACTTCTGCAGCAGCCGGGAAGGGGACGCGTCCTGAGCCTAACAGAGGCTGGGGGGGAGATGGAGAGGAAGATAAGTAAGGAAGTGGGGAGAAGGAGTGAGATGAGACACATCGGATGACAAGTGTATGGCGTTAGCAGTTAAATTCTCAGGAAGCGGGCCGCTCAGTAGGAGCAAGGCTCCGTCGACGGGATAGAAGTGCAAGGGATTGGAGGGAAGGAAGAGGCAGGAGGGAAGACTCCCTCCACCCAGACCCAACCCACCCACAGCACACATCGAAGCGGTGCCACGTCTACCCGAAGGAGGAAGACTGAGAGCGGGCGAGGTGTCAATCGATACCTCCTCGGACCTACCCTCGGGCGGGACAACAGTGTCAGCACGAGACCCCCACGGAAGAAGAGCAGTCCAGAGGTCCATCGTGGCATCCGAAGTTTCGAATCGCCCGAATAGTGCAGAGGAAGCGAAACTGGCAATAGTAGTAAATTGGCGAACGGGCAGAGGGCGGATGCTGGTCCGGGAGTCGGCCACGCAGGTGGTCAACGCGGCGAGCCCGTTTAGGCAGGATAGAGACAGTCCCCCAGCACAAACGGGATCCTTCTGCTTTAAGAGAAGTTCGCAGCCCGATAAGCAAGCGAGTACAGATGTGTCCCGGGAAGAACCGCCCTTGGACGAACTCTCGCAACCGTTAGAGGGACTTGGTGTTTCCCGGCGAAGCGAAGCGGGAGCGTTTCCGAGTACCGGTGGAAACGACGAAGCTGGGACGATTGCCATCATCGACCTCAAGCGGAACATATCGCAAATCAGATATCCCCTTGGGAGCTGGAGCATGATGGGAGAGGGCATGAGAGAGGTTATGATTAGAAAAAAACGACGAGTGGTCCGACGGACCATTTCGGGAGAGTTGGGACAATTGTCCAGAGCCACAGAAACCACAGAAACAGGTGATCCAGTAACCGGCACGGCCGAACGGACGAACGTGAAAGCGGAACAAGCTCCGACACAGCGCACGGGGGCGATGAGCAACGGAGGAGGCAACCGCAGATGGAGCGGCGCAGCATAAGAAAGGGAAAGATGAGCCAGCTTCTCTCGCCCGGCGGGTAGCCTCACATTCATATTTATGAATGGCGCACTGCTCAAGTTCCTTCTCCAAGGCGAAAAGGGCAGTGGACAGAGGAGGCTGGATGTGGGACCTTTGTAGTTAGGGCAACAAGGAGGATGGATTTCACAGTTGGGGTGGAGAGAACTGACATATGGGCTGGGGAGAACGACAATATTTCTGAGGTAGCAAATTTATGGCACTTGGAAACACCTTGGGTAGGGCACATAGGTGAACCAGGTCATATAAAACCATTAGCCTTGGTCGGACCAGAAGGTGAGGAAGGAAAGTAGGAGAAGAGGGTTCAAGAGGTTCTCCCTTACGGAGGGAACCGATAAACGCGTCGACAGGCCCGTTGTGTGTCTCTGCAAATGAGCGAGAATGGCCTCTGAAGTATTCGAACAGAACTCCGGCGCATAAATGGTACCCTCTGACGTGTTACGAACAACGTCGGTTTGGAAATAACAGGAATCTTTCCCAGATGCGATAGAGAAGCAAGAACATTATGGCTCTGGGTTCTAGACAACGCACGGACCAGGGGATGGAGCCGTTTCTCATGGGCGTTACCTGAGGCTCAGTCGTTTGGAGAGCAGCCTCCAAAGCATCACTGAGGATAAGTTGGCTTACGGCAGTCAGAGGACGTGACGAAGTCGAGAGTGCAAATAAAAATAAAGAGGTGAGAAGTCATACCCCGTCCCTGGAGGGGTCGGAGAAGCTCGGAGTGGAGCTGGCGTAATCAGACGAGGATAGGGAGACCATGCCTGCACAGAGGATCCAGGGCAGCTGAAGTGAGGATGAGTGAGTACGTGTGTTGCTGAGGCCTCAGCTGGTCAGAAGGGTAGTCCCTGGGCGTGACATGGGCTATAGGTGGTGGCAGTGGAACACCAACCATTTTCATAACAAGGGCATCAGCCCCTATTGGTCCCCTATTCAAAAACCCGGATATGGCTCTGGTTAGGATTAAAATATGAATTTTCCTCCATAGAAAGAGGGTTTCTTTTATCTTTCTGTACATGGATGCAACTGCGATGATTGTAATGACATGACATATACAGGTAAAACTACTGCACCTAAAAATAATCACGAGAGCGTAACCGCGCCCACTACAAGCCCAGAGCATAATACCTCCTTCCTAGAAACCCTAAATTATGGCGTCTCGGAACTCCGCCAGTCCCAAAGATGAAAAAATGCCAGCCACGCACCACACGGATAAGAAGCCCAAGGTTATACACCCAAGTGCAGGACAGCTTCATCAAAGTTACCCAAAGTTCAGGTCCCCAACAATAGAGCGGCCCGGAGAAAGGCGAGAACCCGGTTTTGAACTGTTTTCCTCTACCCCACAGGAAGGAGGAAAGATGGACTCAAGATTAGGAGCAGAGACAACGGCTTTGATAACCACCAGGATTCAGGGAGGAAATCGGGCTCTCTCAAAGAGAGACCACTGAGGTAGCATTTTGGCCCACAGATCTGGAGAGAAGGAAGCAAAATAGGAAAGAAGGACGGGGAAGAGGAGGCACGGAAAAAAACACTTAAAATAAAAAAAGGGGAAAGAAAAACACAAAACATAGCAAACAAAAAGAAGAAAGTGGCTCTTCATAGACACAAAGTGTCTGTGGCCCTCTCGACAGCAACGAGGCCACCTTCGTGAAGGGGATAATAATAATAATAATAATATAATAATATATATAATTTTTTGAGCTGATGTACGGACCACCACAGCACACAGGACCAACTCCAAAGGCGACTTCTCTTGCGAAGGACCGGTAGTAATGAGGCCATGACGGTACACGTAACGCTTAGATTATCCTCCGACCAGCATTCCTTTCTGCCAGCAAGAAAGGAAGCCGCGACGAATGGTGTATGGATATATAAAAATCAGAAGCAGAAGGGAGTCAAGGAGGAAGGCATTGTTCATTTGGCAGTGATCAGTCGCCATGTTTAGCTTCCCTACGCTCTCGTTCCACGGAACACCTGTGGGAAGGCACCCAGCAGAATGTAACGGTGGCCGATTAGTAACAAGCAGAGGAGTTTCTGGATGGTAAAACTAAGGGGTTTCTCGAAAACCGGTCAAGCAACGCTTGAAGGGCGCTTCAGATCGATATGTCGTACCCCACTGATGGAAAGCGTTCATCTATGAACTGTCTACCGTCTCACCAATAAAGTTCGGCGAAGCTGCAGAGAAGTGCCAGCGTGAGATACAGATCAGAAGCAGCTCCAGCACATCGTTTTGGAGCCGTCAGTAGGGCCGCGACCGGGTCCAGAGTGAACCTCCGTATGGGACAGGAAAGAATCGCTCAACGTCGTCGGGTATGCCTTTTATTAATGAATGTATCCCACAGCAAACAACGGGAGGTGGAGAAACCCAGGTTGCAGAGGAAGTATTGAAAGCATACTGCATGACACCTCAGTGGGGTAGATCGAGGAAACGGAATATGATTTTGGTGTCCCAGAAAGCGACCAGTAAGAAGGATTATTGTGGACGCGTTTGTGACAGAAAGGTTAAAGCGCCGTGGGACTACAGATGCGGGAGGAACGAACATACTCCGCAGAACAAGTATCTCTCCACGCCTCCCTTTCCGACTACCTTCAGAGAATATCAATGCTCCGAGTCGCTATCCTGGGTATGAATTGGGTCAAAGACGGAGGTACGACTGGAAAGATTGCCAATAAATGGCACAACCATAGTACAGTTTGGCCCATGCCATTTAACAGTGTAGATGGAGCATGCTCTTTCTGTCCCCATTTTTTAATTCCATCTCAGACTCACCGCCAGATGGACTGCGGTGCCGCTGATGGCGGTAGGCGGCATTACTCGCCCCCAATACCATCAGCGATGCATCATCGACATAAACTGTGCTCTATTAACACGGTAAGCCTTAGGGGGCCCGACCATTGCAAGCTCCCACCTAACTGGGATGCTCACTTACAACCCAGGCGGGAACATTAGCTGCGATGCCCGGCCACGACGCGAGCCTCGGGCTAGATCTTATACCCGGGGGCATGCCCGATCCTACGCGAGGTCATGCCCGCGCCGTGGAGTCACCCCCGCTACCTGGAGGGTAGAGCTTGGACCCCAAGATGCATGGAGATCCACACTCCACGTCTTTCCGGACAACAGAGAATCAAAACGGATCCAAGGCGGTGGCTCCATGATGTTACAACCAGTTTTCACGCACAATGCGATCGAGCGCCGTTAACCCGATGTTTCCAAAGGGCGCCTCCTATCCTGCACTAGATGGTAATTAGGCTCACCAGTCGGTTTGACCGACCGCACCAAACCATCCCGCAGGTGACCGGGGTGAACCCCTCGACAACTTGACGTCGGGGGGGGTACTGGCCCGCCCGAAACCCTGCGCCAGATTCCGGAATCCAGCAGAGTACGGGAAAGCAGACAGGTGGTCGAGCTACCACCCCAAAAGCAAACGACACGGAGTACCCTTTCAAGGAACCTACGGCCATTCGTTCCAGACTCCCGGGGCTACTGCCGGAGCGGCCATTCGTTCCGGAGCGACGGCAGCACCCTAGGACCATCCTTTCGAGGAACCTGCGGCCATTCGATACAGGACTCCGGCGTCACCCCAGGGCGGAGGAGCCGCCACTATAAGCCCCCGCATCCGCCACTGTCCCAAACAGAGCCCGCGCAGCCTGCACGTCATCTCCTCTATCATGGCTGAGCACATCAGACCAGCCGCCAACCGCAACCGTCCTCTTTCGCAGAGCTTTGAGCAGAACCAGCGTCCAAGACACCTGATGTTTCCTTGACCGACGAGGGAGATCCCTTCGTCGGCGGCCAGTATGGAGCTCTTCGCCTACTCTACCATCGAGTCGGGCGAGGCGTTCCCAATATAATAAAAATAGAGCATATCGGCAAACTTCCCTGGACGGCCTCCTACATTTCGGCACTACACAGAGACGCGAGGTGCCGGCCCGACCCCAGGGACCTGGTGACGGACCCACACCCGCCGTCCCCACCTGACAGTCACTCCAAGGAGCCTGCCTGAACTACCTCAGGTCCCAGGAGCGCCAACTCCCAAATCGGGAAGGGCAGCCTCGTCCTGCCAAGAGCTCCAAAACTGCGTGCCCCTGTCGAGCGGAACTATCCAAGCGCCATCCTCGGGAGACCCTGCCTCTCCCTCATCTGAGCTATTGTGAGACTACCAGAGATTGACCGAGCGATGATCAGCTCGTACGCACCCAACCCGCTAAACGCATGTCCACGGCACTATTAGCGGCCAGATACCCGCGCCACGATAAGGTTGCTGTCCCTACATCGCCTCGTCGGGCTGGGTGAGGATTTATGTCCCGTGCCAATTCATCCGCCCAATCCAGTATCGCGGCGTTGTTGTAATACTGCCGCTTCCTTTCATGTGCGTCACTAATGGAGGTGATCGCCGCGTCGGCCACAATCTGGACATCTATGATGTGAACACCACCGTCCGCAGACTTGATCACCAAATTGGGCTTCCGAGGGCCGTCCGGCGTGTTTATCCTGGGTTCCACCACCACGTCGGCGTGAGCCTTCCGCAGCAGCTTAGCCATCAGGTCCACAACGCCATCGTGCCTCTTTACCCGATTGCGGTGGGTTTCATGACACCCTTGCAAACGATGTCCCAGACTGTCGCCGACATGACAACCAACCGGACAGGGAGGGGTCCCCTTGGAAGCAGGTTCCCTCGCAATTTAATGGCGTTGACAAAGTCGCGGCCCGTAAAGAGTTTGGTACAATTCTGGATCCATTGATGGGAGAGCGGTGCGAAATCTGCGGCACCCCTTAGACCCTTCCCGTCACAAGACGACTGCAGAAGGCGGAGGTGAAGATCTGTTTCGCTCGTACCGCCAATGATGCCCTCGCCTTTGACCTGCCACGTCTACACCTTTCGGAGCACGTTACCGAAGAACTGACTGTCCACAAAGTGTCGAAGAACATCGTCGGTAGTGTTAGCCAGCTTGGACAGTCTGCTGAATCTTAGCACCGGCACCCTAGTGGAGATGCGCGGGATACCCAAGCCGCCCCCTTTTACCGGAGAGTGAAAGAACCCCAGCGACACGTCGACAGGAAGATGCAAAATCTGCCGTACGTAGTCGCGAAGGGTCCGGTCCAACCGCTCTAGCTGGCCTTTTCCCACGTCGAATGAAAACACCAGAACGTGCCACATTGCGGGGATCAGGTTTTCTTTTACCATCCAGAGCTTTTGCTGTGGAGTCAGTGGACCGTTTTTGACCCTCTCAAGTCGGGAAGCGAAATTCGCTTGCACCTCAGCGAACCCCTGCTTGAGCATCCCAATCTGCACACCAAGATACCGATACGTGTCGCGTATACTTAGTACCGGAATTTCACCATCCTCGCCGCCGTTAACGGGGTCGGGTCGCAAACCCATCTCTTCATTTTGCCATGCTGTGCAATAGCAAAAGAGGCACATTTGCGCATCCCAGGACGCAACCCGACGAGCGACACGCCCCCCAAATAGTGGTCCAGGATTAATTGTAAACCGACCCTTGAGGAGCTAAGGAGAACCACATCATCTGCAAAAGCAAGGTGAGTGACCTCCCCGTCGCCCGCAGGCACGCCAACCCCTGGCGGGATATTGGCGAGAATGGAGATCTCGTGAGTCGATAACCCTGCCTAACACCCCGATTTATTGGAATCTGGGAACCCAGAATCTCGGTCGTAGCACCGGCATACATTCGCATAATGTAATCCGCAAGAAAACTGGGAATCCCGACCCTCAGGAGACAGCGTTTAATGGAACGATGCGAAACCGAGTCGAACGCCTTCTTCAGATCAACAAAGGCGCCGTACATCGGAGTCGACTTTACTGAGCAGACCTCTCAGTACCACGATGTTCTCCGCGCAACCATCTGCATTTATGAACCCTTTTTGTCTGGGTGAGATGGTCGCGCATCCCATGCACCTAGAGGCCAGTACTCGGTGGAACACACGAGTCAGCACCGACGTTATGGTAATGGGGTGAAACTCGTCCGGGCCGTTGACAATTGCCGCTTTGGGGATGAGCACGGTTCTTGCCACCTTCATAGAAGGCGGCAGATCCCCAGATGCCCACACCAAGTTGAATAACGCCGTTAGCATAGCCACGGGTATTCTTTTTACCGCGGTGGTTGTGAGACCATCGGGACCCGGAGAGGTACTCCCCATGCCTCGTAGTGCCTTTGCGACCTCCTCAGTCTTTAGCGAAATCAACAGTTCAGGATTTGGGTTGACTGCACCAGATGGCCTGTCGTCTGGGAACGACTCAGCACTCTGATCCTGTTGAATAGCAATGATTCAGTGACATGCTGCTGCCCACCCTGGACGGACATGGACCAGAGCCGCTGGATCTTTGCGTATTTCCTAAAGTCCAGTTCCCAGGAGGATCCTCCATGGTGGGCGTACCGGCGAAGGTCTTCGCCCCCGCTGCACCTTAGCCGATGTCAAAGGAGAGCCAGAGCGGGGCTACCGTATCCATGCATAACAGGAGGGCACACGAGCATCGGCGTCACTGTGGTGCTCTTGATCGCTCCTGTCGCCGTCTGCCGCTGATCTACATAACTTTCTCTCGAGGGCTTATCTGGTGTTGCTTTGCCATTGCAGAGGCAGGCTGCGACTCTGCAGCCGCAATCTTCGAGCCGCGTGCAGTCGCGCCGAATTTTACTTGACAACATGGCGGCTGTGGTACGGTGGAAGAAATTTGCTGTGGTTATGTCTTCTCTGCGCCTCCTTCGATCGCCAAGCCTCGCTGTTTACCGCTTCACGTTCAAACCGCTGCCTACCTGTTACTAACCGTCTACATGGCTAGGCATCAGAAATTTACTAGGATTTCGGCGCCTACGATCCTCCCCTGTCACCGTCGAGAAGTCCCTATCTGACACACTTTAAGTGACCATACCATACACACCGGCATTATCTGCGTCCGGAAGTTAACTCCCGACTACATGTTAAATACAAAGTTGTTAGTGCTGGTACTCGCGAACGTCAAGGGTACCATGCCTATAAAAATGAGTGAAGTGTGGCCACGGTGGTCGCGCCCTGTAAGCAGGTGGAGATGATAGAAAGTATGAACCTTTGGGTTTCCCGACTCTCGCTTGTACTCACTCTTCTGTAGCGGTCTGAGATGCACTCTGATTTCACCATGGTGCATTCTAACGACACACTTCAGAGCTTTGACCTGAATCTGGTGAGTACCAGATCCAACGAACGGCCTTGCTGGTTCTGAGATGAGTAATATGAGGGAAGTACGAGAGATCATCAAGCAGCAGACCCAAGAATCTCACCATAGACTCCAAACAGATGGGGAATCTAGGGGATCAAAGAAGGAACCCGACCACCACGTCGTGGATTTTCACTGAACAACATGGTTGTTTTCGATGTACAGAAAGTGAAACCACGCTTACTGCAACATGTGGAAACCTCGTCAATGGCCAGCTGAAACTGACGCTCCATACAAGGAAGCTTAGCCCAGTGACATAAAGTGCAAGATCGTCGACATAGATGGAGTGGCGGACCGAGTGTGCTGTGGTATGGTATCCACTACTCCATTGAAGCCTATTGCGAAAAGCAACACACTTAACACACTGCCTTGCGGCACCTCCTAATCCATGGCAAAACGTCACGACAGTGTGGGGCCGCAACGAACCCGAAACGAGCGATCTGACATCAGTGTTTAAAGGAAAAGGGAGAGTTGCCCCCCGAGACCCAATGAGTGAAGGTTTTGCAAAACTCATCCTCCACGTGCTATCATATGCCTTTTCAAGATCAAAGAAAACGGCCAGTCATTTTATTGGAAGCAAATGCTGCACGTATGTCGTGATCCAAACGGAGGAGAGGATCTTGAGTCGAGCGATGATAACGAAAATTAAATTGATGGTCATAAAACGCATGAAGCCGCTATAGCGTGGGAACAAGACGGGAGGCCACCTTTCTCTCCATCAGCTTGAATGCGTCGCAGGTCAATGAAATCGGTCTATGATTATTTGTAGAAGTTGGGTCCTTGCCAGGTTTCGGAATGGGAACAACATATGCCGTCAACCAGACAGGAGAGAAGACACCCTCCACCCAGACTCTATTAAATAGACTGAGAAGGAATGCCGAGGCTGACGGATACATGCCGTAGCATTGGAAAGGAAATGCCATCAGGGCCAGGTGCTCCATCATCGCAAAGTTTTAGGGCCTCCCAAAATTCATATTTGGTAAATAATTCATTGCAATCAAGATTCTCCCCAGGCGGAACTGAAAAGTCTGGGGTCCGCACTGGTAAGTGGTCAGAGCGAAACGGTTCACGATATCGGGACTCGCTAAAGCGCGAAGAGGATCACACTGAGGACACTACCCTGTGGCACCCCTCTTCCATGAGAAATATTCTAAAGAATACAGAGTTGCAGCATACCTGAAAGGGTCTGTTGGTCATCAGGTTCTGGAGAAAAAGGGGAAGCTGAACCCGCAGGCCCAGTGAATGAAGCTTTTGGAGGACCCCCAATCTTCATGTGGAATCATATGTTTCTCAAAGTCAAAGAAACTGCCAAGACATGTTGGTTGTTTGAAAAGGCTTCTCGAATGTCTTGATCTAAGCGAAGAAGCGGGTTGAAAGTAGAGCGGTGATTCCTAAAAGCAAACTGGAGGAGAGAGAAAGCCCGGACTTTTCTAGAGTAGGGAGAAAGCGGTCGGCAGCCATATTTTTTCAATCAATTTGCATGTGTGACATGTTAATGCAATAGGGCGATAGTTATTTTCCCAGTTTGGGAATTGGGACGATGCGAGCCGCTTGCCAAACGGGTGGAAAAATATTCTCCACTTAGATGCGGTTGTACAAGGTGACAGAAAATGCTGAGGCGGACGGGTGGAGATGGCGTATCATCTGGTAAAAGACACCATACGGCCCCAGTGCTCCATCCTTGCACGCCCCGAGGGCCTCCCGGAATACCGCCTCCGTAAAAAGGTGGTTATAAGGAGGATCATCGTTAGGAGGGTCGAGAAGTTCGGAGGACATATCAAAAGTTGATTAGAACGGATTGGTTCCTTGTATCTAGACTCACTGGAGCAAGTCGCAAAGTGGTATCCCAATTCGTCTGCAACCGCACTCGGTACGATGACCACGTTCGACACGTCCGGGCAGTGATTAAGAACGATTGGGGAATCAATGTGGTGCTTGCGAGAGATTTTCCGAACTACTTTGTAAATGGAAGGCAAAAGAGTGGAGGAGTCGACGGTAGAGACTAAGTACGAAAGTATTGCCTCCTGGTCCTTTTGTAAATGCGACGAAATCGAACAGCAGCGGCTTTGAATAAGATCAGGTTGGACTGGGTTGATAACAGTTTGTAGAATCTATGAAGTTTTCGTTTTTCTCGATGGCCTAGTAGAACGATTGCACTGCTGTTAGCGAGGAATACTAGTCTCAGCAGCTCCAAGAAGAGTAGTCTAAAAAAACTTGAAAGCTGAAACAGGCGTCGGGAAGGTGTCAACCGCGAGGAGGAAAGGCATTTCCGCAGCCTGCCAGAACAAAGTCCAGTCTACGCGGTCATATCTCCATGTCAAGTACGAGGGTTGCGAAGGGGTGGAGCCGAGAGACGTAACAAAAATTGGATAATGGTCACTCCAACAGAGGAAAGATGATCTCTCCCATAGATAGGTGTCTATGATGAAAATGGAGCAGAAAGAAATATTCATTCAAGTAGAAGAACGAGTATCAAAGCGTTCATGATTTGGTAGGCCAGTGTTCAAACATCCCAGAGAAAACTGTTGCAGGCATTCAAGCAGCCACTCAACGTTCAGAAACGTAAGACGGTCTCCCCAAAGCGGAGGGCGTATGTTAAAATCACCCAAAACGAGGAGAGGTTGTAGGAGTTGCAGAAACAGATTGACAAGATCCGCCTTGATGAATGGACATCTAGGAGCAAGAGTGTGTGAACAAAGCGTCAAGGTCGGGTTCAGGTGGACACGTGCTGCTACAACATGTGAGTGAGTTTGGAGATGTGGGGGAGTAAAAGGAATCAACTTATGGAAGATAATCGCTGCTCCCCCTTTTCTCATAGGGCCAAGACTGGTAAACACAAGAGGATCCCTATATCCGGAAGGTGGCAGAAAATGTCGGCCACGAAGCTGAAAGTCTCAAAGGGACCCAAGTCCCGAGCACTCCTAGAACGACGGGCCCGTTTTGAAAAAACCGTGAGAGCATCCGGTGGAGTGAAAATAGACATTAAAAAGTCGGAAACCCGATATTAAAGGGAATATTGTCTTCCTCGAGGGGAAGATAAATCATCATGAGAAGATGGACCTAAAATTGAAGGAGGGAGACTGGTGCCAATCTCTTATGGAAAATGTTTCCCATTGGGACCAGAAGAAATATCTTGGCGGGAGATGCGGAGGAGAGAGAGAGATTCCAGCGAAGATTGTACGGGCGGTAGGGAATGTGTGCTAGCAGGAAGTATGTGGATGTCAGCAAGACATTCTCCACAGGTCAAAAACGCCTCTTCAGGGCACATAGGTTTAGAATGAAAGCGAGACATGGCGGGTGACGCAGGGGGGCAGTTTATTACTGGAGAAGACTGTGTATCACAGTTGTAATGAAGAATAGGAACCTTCAACACAGGTGTGTCAAAATTTGGGGCAGTAGGAATAGGTAAATTCAAGCCTGGAGAATTATTCAAACGTACGATACGAGAACGGGGTACATTGCTAGAGGAACGCGCAGCCGCCTGGGCAAAAGAAATGGAAAAAAGAGACAACTTTTTTTTGGTAAGCACTTCGCCTCACAAAATCCAATGTGCGAAGAGCACACTGCTCTAAAATTTCCTTCTCCAAAGTAAAGAAGGGACAGTGGACGTGGACAGACGAGGCGAAATGTGGACCCATGCAGTTGGGACAAAAAAGAGGGTTATTAAAGTGGTGTGAAGAGAATTTCCACATTGTAAACAAATGGTTTGTGGGGATCTGCAGTATTTTTTGTGGTGGCCAAATTTATGACACTTGAAACACCTCAGGAAGAGGATGTAAGTCCGAACCGTGTGCATAGTAAAACCCAGTTTGATTTTGGTTATAGTGAATGGCACACTGAAGGTAAGTAGGAGGCGAGGGTTTGGCAATGATGGATTCTCCCTGTGAGGGGGAACCGATAGACATTTGTGATAGGCATATTTTGTCGTTGAAGATGAGCAAGGATATCGCCCGTTGAATCCGAAAGGAACTTCGGAGCGTATATGATACCTTTCGACGTATTACGAACATCGTCAGGTTTGCAGATGACTAAGATTTCCCAAAAACGGGAGAGAAGCCAGTAAATGGCTCTGCGTACTGGAGGCGGCATGGACCAAAAGGTAACCATTCCTCATTAGTGTTTCCTGGACCTCACAAGTATGGAGAGCTTCCTCCAAAGCGTCGCTGAAGACAAAGTGGCTACTAGCCGTCAGTGTTTGGGACGTAGCTGAACTTAAATAAAAATAGAGAGGATAAGACGCAAAACCCGGACCCTTGGAGGAGGGTAGAGGAGGTCCGAGAGCGCAATCGTAGTAGCTTGCGTGTTTTGTTGTCGTCGTCCAGGAGGGGGACCACGCTGGCGCGAGGACTCTTGGGATGTCTGGTGCGTAATTCGAGTCGAACGTGGGTAAGTAGAGGGCGTTATCACTTTTTCCGTCGAGAAGGGGAAGCCCCAGCGATGGAATCGCTGTGTAGGACTAGAGGTTGGGTGACAAAAGAGCCAACCAGCTCATCGACAAGGGCGTCAAAGCCCCTATTGGTCCTGGGTTCAGAGATGGCCAGGGAGAGGCCGGGTTGGGAGCCCGATAGCACAAAAACAATAAAACAAATGATAAATAGAAACGATAAACGTTCAGAGTGCGTGACTGCGGAAATTGCGCCCATCACACGTTCAGAGCTATATACCTCCTCCCCCAAAATCCCACCCCATGGGGTAGGCAGTGGGCGTGGCCTCGGAAAAGCCCCCAGGAACTCCGCGTCCAGTCTCTAAGATGGCAAAATAGTAGCCGTGCACCACACGGATAAGACGCGAAGCCCAAGATTATATACACCCAAGTGCGGGACAGCCTCCTCGGTGGTTAGCCAAGGTTCGGCCCAGGCGATAGGCGACCAAGAGATAAATGAGAACAACAGGTTTTTGCCCTGTAACTTCACCCATAGGGGGAAGGCGGGATGGGCACAAGATACGCACTGAGACAACAGCCTGATAGCTACCAGGAACAAGGAGGAAACTAGGGCGACTCCTATAAGAGCAGGAATACGTAGGGTAGTACGTACAAAAAAAAAGAAAGGAGGAAAAGGGATACAAACTGGGGAAGGGACGGGGAAAATGAACGGTATACAAAAAGTACAATATAAAGATGAAAATAAAAAGAATAATAAGAATAAGAAGAATAAAATTACCAATAAAATGACAAAATGGCTAACCAATAATATAAAAAAAATAATAAAAACAATAATAGATAATAAAATAATAAGGGAGAGGGAGAAAACCAGAACAAAATATAACAAAAAAAATGAAGTTACTTTGCAGAGAGAAAGTGTCTGTGCTCCCTCTCGACGACAATGAGGCCCCTTTCGTGAGTGTTCGAGCACAACAGTATTCATAGGTATACGAGGGTTGGGAGAGATGGTATCAAAAAGAAAATATTGAATTATTTTTTTTGTGAGAAGATGTTGAAATATCTGATGGACATCAAATCAGTGAGAGGGTTGGGGATGGGAATATTCGATTAACAAGTTGCCTTATGTAAGATTAAGTTAGTGGGGGATGGAGAGGAATATGATAAGAAAGGAAGGTGAAAATTGGGTGAGAAATTAAGTGAACAAGGTTATGAGGGAAAAAATGCGAAAGCACTTGAAAATAAACCAGTTGAACGTGAACAAGGTGAAATTGAACAAATTTGGACGCAAATGAAGGAAGCCTTTGTTAGTGCGGCAAGAGATGTATGTGGATGTGCTAAAGAAGGGAGTAATAAATGTAAATAGTGAGTGGAAGAATGAAGAGGTAAAAAAAAAAGTGTGGTTGAATATGATAAAAGGCAATGATGAGGTCTCGAAAGGTGTATGGAAATATATAAGGAGGAAACTAGGAAGACAAAGTTCCATATAAAGGAGGAATAAAAAGGGGAGGTAAATGAACAGTTTGAATAGAGGATGAATGGGGATTTACAAGGAAATAGGAAGCTCCTCTAGAAGGAAGTGTGAAAGGTACAGAAAGAGAGAGTAAAGGGAAACTTGAGAGAATAATGAATAGAGATGGTGCTTAACATGACTGATGAAATGGATGTGAGAAGAGTGTGGAGTGAACACTTCAAAAATCTGTATAATATTAATAGTAATGAAGATGTGAGTGAATGTGTGTGTGTGTGGGTTTGAAGGTATAAGAAAGGTGTTTTGGGGATGAATTAACTAGTAGGGTCGATTTAATAGTTAGGAAAGTGTGTTTTGATAATGTCTCTGAGAGCATTTATGAATTCTGTTTTAGATGAATTTGGGGGTCGATAAACTCATATGATGTACAGATGCCATTTTTTAAGTAAAGTGAAGCTCCCCCACCCCGATTGTGAGTCGACAGTGAAATTAATGACTCATGGATGTGTACAAGATGCCATTTTTATAGTAAAGTGAAACTCCCCCACCCCTTTTGTTAGTTCGAAATGCGTTTCAGTATATCCTTGGATCGGATATAACCCGTTGTTATGTTCATTCAGAAATGTTTCCGTTAGTACTATGCAGTCAATTATGATATTTTGGTAACTTAGATAGTCCAGAGAAGTATTGTGATGTTGTTTAAGGCTTTTGATGTTGTGGTGGAGAAGAGAGAAGTGGCTCAGTTCAGGTGTCTTTTGATGTTTCAATATGCCCGGATAGATATATTCAGAGGTTACTGGAATTGTGTTTGAAAGTGAAACATCTGAGTTGCTTTCAATGAACATGGTATATCCGGCTTTAGAATATAAATAGATGAATTAATCAATTATGAGAATTAGTATTATAAAGTACAAAATATTCGGTAATAATTGTAGAATAATAATAATAAATTAATAATAAAATAATAATAATAATAATAAATAATAATAATAATAATTATAATAATATTGATTTGTAATAAAAAATGCGTTCTTGTAAACCACATTTTGAGGAAAAAAAGAATCTTGTCCCTCCATCCTATGACCACGTTACCCCTTCGTTTAATATCAGTAACTTAATAGATAAGTTATCAAAGGGATAACTTCGTGCGCCGACAAATTTTTTTTGAGTTTGGTCCTCACATTTACTCTATAGATAATTAAAATAATAATTTTCATAATAATAATAAATGGTAGTAATGATGGCAATAAGAATAGTAGGAAAAATACTAAAAGTATTAATAATAATGTTATCATATTAATAAAAACAATAATAATAGTAATATTAATAAAAATAATAATTCATAATAATAAAACTAACCTTACTACAAAAAATTTTTTTAATAATTTTCTTTATATTTTTTATTGATAGTTTTTTGGTGGATGAGGTAAAAATACTAGTGAAGCCAGTAATAGAAAAAAATGTTTAGGATGATGAGTTTAAAATAATACCAATTATAATAAAACGATTAATAATTTTTGGGTTTTATTTAACATATAAGATCTAAATAAGCATCATTTCAAGGCCTAACTTTTTGCGTTTGTTTTTTCTCTTTCATTTAATTATGCTT
>JABUQX010124024.1:22500-33243 GCA_015478945.1 Trachelipus rathkii | reverse complement strand
GGGTCGTGCAATACACTCATCCGCTTAACCAACGACTGTCATTCAATCATTTCCACATTTGACCCAAACCATCTTAAGTCTTTCATTTATTCTCACATTTTTCCCCCTTTCTTCACACACATAACTCTCTAATACGTTTTCCTCATATTACAAATTCTTTTCACACCTAACACGCCCACTAAGATTGTCCATCTGAAACACATTGAACTTTAGATCTATACCTCTTATTCCAGACCATAGTCCACTACTATACACAACACAGGTAACAATACCCTCATGAAGACCTAGCGCACTCAAGAATTGTCTCTTTACATCCACCAGCGATTTAGGTGCACCAGCCACCTTCCTGCTATTCCACAACTTTCCTACTACACTCTGCATCATCCGTCCCCTTTACCAACATATATCCTAATATTTAAACTCAGACACTTCTTCCAGCTGCTCCCCATCTAACATAGCTTCACACCGAGGACGGTCCTCAGTCCTCACTCACAACCATAACCTTACTCTTATCTACGTTTACTTATCAAAACCTCTTGTTACACCACCTGCTAAATCTCTTCTTCCAATCCTCTCAAACTCTCTTAAAATTCACCGACAAACTTTCAGATTCACCACACAAAACTAAAATCATCCGCATATAATAGGTAGGGCACCCTCCACTTTATTCCATTCTCCATCATCCTACACATTTCCTGCCACACCCCATCTCTAATTCTTTCATAACCCCATCCATATACAGAATTGAATAACCAAGGGACATAACACATCCCTATCCTTCACTCCGCCTATTAATATTAAATCGATCACTTTCTTGACACCATTTATTCTACCACACGCTTCACTATTGTTATACATTACTTTTGATTCATTCAGAAGCCTACACCAACACCATATATTACAACCACCTGCCATAGGGCTTCCCTATTGAATCCTATCATACGCCTGTGGCAAATCCATAAAACCTAAAATTTTTTTACAAAATTTTTTTATTTTTCTTTGCCCTCATTTTCTCAATCATTTGTTTCCAATGTAAAATTTGATCCACACACCTCTACCACTCCTAAGCGCACCTTGTTTTTCACCCAACCAGTCTTTCAGTCACTCGACGCCCTCTTTTCGATGAAAATACCAGCATATATCTTCCCATACAACACTCAAGTAAACTAATTCCCCTATAATTATACAGTACCTGCTTTTCTCTCTTTAACCCGTATACTATTATATATATAATAAATAATTATATATATATATATATATTTATATATATATATATATATATATTATATATATATATAATATTATATATTATTATATATAGTATATATATATATATATATATATATATATATATATATTATATATATATATTATATATATATATATCCCGGCAGGGTATTGATTCTTATTATTGTGTTATGCTCTTGGTATAACAACCTGGAGCATAACATCAGTGTGCATAAGAACCAATGCTTTGGAGTGTTTGTGCATCCTCCGGCCCCAGCACTAGTGTATGCATTTGTATTAGCATTTGTCATATATGTAATCTTTCAGCCTTCATTCTTTCCCCTCATTTTTCATATTGATTTTCTCTTCATTTTTCAATCAAATTTCTCTACAATTTCTATTTTTTTTTTTTTTTTGTGTGTTTTTTTTGGCCAGAGAGGTAGATAACTTCGATGACACCTCCTCATATAGGAGGGCACTTGGCATCATCTGTGCTGAAGAGGTGTAAACCACACCACTCGTTCGTTCGATACGGCTGCACATGACCTATGCACCAGGTATAGATCTTCTTTCCCTGACCCCTTCTGGAACATCTATAATAAGAGACTTCCCGCCGCTTAGCGCGGTCCTCCGGCACAAACCTCATAGGGTTCGACACCCATGAAGGGGACCCCTTTGATTTAACTATACCATGGAAAATCCTAATTGCCTCGGTGATTGATTCATATCACTATTAGCGACCCGCATCGATTAATGGACTTCCTCTTCTAATTTGCACTTTGAATATTAATGTCGTGATCCATCCACTTCACCTGGAAGGCCTCTGTCTATCCCCAGCGATCAGTCGCCTGGCACGCCCTCGACATCCCAGGTGCCCAAACGGTCGGGGCAACCCCGAAAAGGTGTCCCCCTTTATAGGTCGTTCTCAATTGTTTACTCCATATGGCTGCTCTCCCTCGGGTGGACTGCCGTTGACACAATATTCCTATATGATTACTTTTTGCGATCCACTACCTCCAAAGCTCTTGCTGAGCAAAGAACCATCATTCTTAGCGATTCACTTGAAAAAGCTTAAGGAATTGAAGACCCCCCCCCCCAGTCCCGTTAATGAGGAATGGGTTCCTTTCGTTCAAGCTGCCCATAAATCAAATCTTTTCTTGTCATCTTTAACTTCTCTCGGAGATATCCCTCTTATTTCCACTCCTGATGAAATAAGAAACACATCCAAACGCACTATTTCTCTTAGAACAAAAGACGAAGATATTGCTTATTATTCTAGAAATTTACAGCAGAAAAGATTTTCTGTTACTAACGTTTACAGATTTTCCCCCACGTCGGGACTCTCACCTGACACCCCAAATCTCGTTTACTACTGATCTTTAACACGCCATTTCTATCTACTAAGGTGAAAATTGGGTTTACAAGCTACGGTGTTCGTACGTTTATTTCCCTACCCAGACTTTGCTTTAAATACCAAAATGTCAACGGTTTGGTCATCCCCGAAAATACTGTAGAGGACCTCATGATATATGCGCAGTCTGTGGAGAGAATTCACATTCCCTTGTGAAAACAACACCACTCCCTGTTACCCTCCTCCCCTCCCTTATGCAAAAACTGTGGAGGAATCCCCACACGTGACTCTTTCTTTAAAATGGCCGCCTTACCTGATTTTGAATAGGTTTTGGAAATTAATGTACCATACAAAAATTGAGCAGAGAGATGCCATACACCAGCTCAAAGACAAATATCCTACAAGACCAAATCAATCCTATGCTACAATTGCAGCAGCCTCCCCCCGTCTCTGCCTGTCAACCCACCGACACAA
Source organism: Trachelipus rathkii (assembly GCA_015478945.1). NCBI lineage: Eukaryota > Metazoa > Arthropoda > Malacostraca > Isopoda > Trachelipodidae > Trachelipus > Trachelipus rathkii. The sequence continues at coordinate 30,191 of JABUQX010124024.1, read as the reverse complement.
CTCCATTCCAGTAGAATTCTTCCCCCCAAATCCCAACGAGACTCAAGCAGTTACTGTAACCTGCTCGCCTGCAATGCCTATATTGCCGACTATTCAAATAATCAAAAAACAGCCTTCAATCCAATCTCCCGCCCAATTGCCGTCAACAGCCCTACCCTGAGTGCTAGCTTTCAACTGACCAGCTATGAAACAAAGTCTGTTCATCCTCCACATAGCTTGGAGAGCATTTCCTGCCAAGAAACTCTGCCTCATACCCTCCTGACGAGTTCACCAAACTCACGTAAGAAGCTTGCGTCTTTGTACCGTTATCTGCCTAATATGACCGATACGATATCTGCTCCTGCAGCTGTTGCAGATGCATTAAGGTATAGTTTTGCTAGCCACTTGAGTTTCTTTCCGCTTCATCCTGAAGCCTTTCAAAAATTAGAGAATTAATTAGTACCGCCAGACTTTACAACAGCGAAAGGGGGAAGATCATACCTATAACCGTCTTTTTACACTTGCAGAGTATCAAACAGCACTGACGAACAGCAAAGACGGCTGCCTTTGACCAGATTTAATTTCGCTTACATAATGCTTCGTCATATTCAACCCCTCTGCTTCAAGCGTTATTTGCTGAATCTGTATAAACAGGGAATCTGGATCTGAATCCCTCTTTTCCATCTATTTGAACGATAGCTTTTGTAATCCCTATTCCCAAAACCTGGGAAAGATCCAAAGTTGGCGGAAACCAAAGGACCAATTCGCTGACATATCATACTTGGCAAATTAATGGAGAAAAATTGTTTCAGGCCGCTTTCTTCTGGTTCAGGAGAGTCGCAGGTTTTATTCAAAACTAGTTTAAGTTTCCGCAAAAAATCGTTGTTAAACCCTTGTTAAACAACCTGGGCCATGACATCCGGGGAAGCCTTCTTCAACTGTGGATGGTCTTACGTTTCTTTTTCTTTATTACTGAAAAGGCTTCATGACACAAAACGTAGGAGAACTGGGGTTTCCCTAAGCTCCACTTCGCTGGTCTTCGGAGGACAGGCTCCCCTCTCCTTTATAAATGCCTTCTAGGTTCGGTGCTTCTTCCGTTCTTATCACGCACTTTACTCTGGATGAAGGGCGTTTCGCAGGTCAGGTTCTAGTAATATTATTATTTGCTCTTCGATTCAATGAAATTGGTTACTTCCATCCCACGCTACGTCAATTTTTTTATCTTCTTATGTTAATGACCTGCCGCTAGCTGCATTTCTTGAAAGGGCCAACTTTCAACTAGCTATTTGATATTTTTCACAATGGGGGTAATTCCCATGCTTCCATTCTCCCCCACCAGAACCTCAGTAGTACTATTAGAGAAAAAGGGAAATCGCAGAACCTTGCCACTTCTTCCCGCGAACCTAACCTTATATGGCTTGCCCCCATTCCCTAACTTCACAAGTCAAATTTCTGACTCATTCTAGATGACCACTAACATATGCACCTTCACATTAAATTTATGAAACGATTGTCATCGCATGCTTGGCCTATTATGTCATCTTGCCTCAAAATCTTGGGGTGCTGATCCCAAGTCCCTTTTACGTCTTCACACCGCCTTAATCCGATCGAAGCTGGATTATGGCTACGTAGTATATGGTCAGGCCTCCCCAACTCAACTACACCTGTTAGATCCAATCCAAAACGAGGGAACTGTATCTCCACTGGAGCCTTTCGATCGTCCCCTTGGTAAGCCTTCAAGTTGAATCCGATGTTATGCCACTCTCTTTTCGAGGGAATACATCTGTGCACAACTTATCTTCGTTTTCAAACCACCAATATCATCTTCTCTAACACCGATTCTGCGAGAGATATCTCAGAATCCTCCTTACTGGCCATTTGCAAACAGATTATAATATCCTTAACTTTCCAACATCCCTTTGCAAAGGTACTGTCATTCTCTTATAACGAAGGGTATACACCCTAGCTATTCCCTGCTCTCATTTGCCTGGTCCTTACCTCTCTCTCCAAATCTAGCCACCTTGCTACCTTGTTAAAGGCATCATTCCTGTCCCATTCTGCAGTTCACGGTGGATTTACTCCAGTGTTTACTGACGGCTCTAAAACAGGGGACATTGTGGGTGTGTCTGCTGTCTTTCCTGACCGCAACCTCTCCCATACCCTCCCCCCCTCATGTTTCAATTTTTACGGCAGAACTAATGGCTATAATGATTGCCCTTCTCGAATTTCTATTCCTTAACCAAGACCACTCTCATGATGATTTATTCAGATTTCGCGCAGCGCCCTCCAAGCTTCTTATAGCCCCTTATTCTAAAAACACAATTGTATCCGCTGTACAACAATTTCATACTATGTTGGACCCCTTTCACGTAGGGGTAATTGGCAACGAAATCGCTGACAGTGAGGCCAAAATGTCCGCCTCCTCTTTTCGTAGCTGTTCTAGGTGTACCTCCCCGGATGCCATTGACAAGGTTCGCCTCCCATCAAGATTATTATCCTGCTCGAACAAAGCTCCGGTCTTATTAGCAGGATGCTGGGACGAGTGAATCAGCGAGGGCGAAACTTAGAAATATAAAGACGAACATTGGTGAGATGGCCCTTCCTCTCACTGACGAAAACGTTTGCACGCTTCCGTATTGGCCACACCAATATCACTCACAGCCATTACATGTCGCTATACCCTCCTCCCATCTGCAAATTTTGTCGTCGCCATACCCCCAATCTGTTCACCATATCTTTATTGATTGTCCCCAACTGGACCCCATTCGCCGTCGTCATTTTCCTACTTTATGGTCCATACTAAAAAGTTATCACGTATCTTATCTGAATTCTCTCACTTTAACAGAATTCTATTTTTTCTCTTTTCTTCAAGAACTGAATATTCTGTATAACATATTGATTTTGTTATGTAATATTGGGTCTATTTTATAATTGTAATTGCATCTTTTATTATTTATTGACTGAATATTCATTTCGCCTTCCAAATTTTCTTTGACATTTATTGACCCACCCATGGAGTTGATTTTTCAACCCAGTGTTGCCACTTCTCTGTGGGTCATGGTGGGTCCTGTACACGAACTCAAATTATATATATATATATATATATATATATATATATAATATATATATATATATAATAATATATATATATATATAATTATATATTATATTATATATATATATATATTATTATTATATATCCTCTGTCCTTCTAACTATCGCCCTATAAGCTCTCACTTGTTCTATTTCTATCTAAGATCTTTGAAACCCTCTTAACTCCAACTCTCTGGACCACTGGAATCTCATTTTCTTCTTTCGATCGCCAGTTGGCTTCGGGTTCAAGTCTACTGGTTTGATATTACTTCCCTATTTAACGTTTTGGTTTTTCGCTCGTGGAACTCGGGGGAGACTTGCGGGTGGTAGTTTCGGTTTGGACATATCCCAAAGTTATATTGACCGGTATGGCACGCGTCACTTCTCTCCAAGCTCCCTTCCTTTAGGTTTCCTCCTTTCTTTTTGCTTACTTATGTCTAGCTTTCTTTCAAGTCGCTCAATTTCGCTGTGGTTGGTTGATGGAGCGACTTCTTCTTCTTTTTCTGTTCATAGTGGTGTTCCACAGGGTTCTGTATTATCTCCTACTTTATTCTACTTTCATTAATGATCTTCTCACCTGACACATCTAACTCTATTCACTCATGTGCCGATTGATTCGACTCTTCACTGCAACTCATTTTCAATTGTGTTCTTCTTTACTTCTAGAATTGCTTCTCGTCTTAACCTTTCCGATTCTATTCTCGCTGTTCTGAAATTTCCGGATTGGGTAGTCTCAACCTTGTGAAAATTCAATATCTTTTTAACTCAAACTTCTACAAATCCCTCTCAAAACACTTTCTTAACTTTCCGATATCTTTCGACGGTTCTCTCGTCTCTCCTGTTGGACAATATAAACATCCTTGGCCTCAACATAAACAAAAAAAATGTCTTGAAACCTCACATCACAACGGCTGAGGGTGGCCTTCAGAAACTGGGAGTTTCTGTTTAGACTGCGAGGACTTTTTTTTCCTCATTCTCAGTACTCCAGCATGTACAAGGGTCTCAATTCGTCCTTGTACTGGAGTACTGTTCTCATATCTGGGAGGGGGGCTCTGGTTTCATCCGGCTTTTGGCCAGGGTCGAGTCAAAAGCCAAAAAGTTATAACTTGTTCTGTACTTTCCGTTCACTTGACCCTCTATTTTGCGGCGCGATGTTGGTACTTATCTCTTTTCTATAGGTACCGCAGCGGAGGTGTTAGGAGGGAATATCACTCGCGTATAACCACCTTTACGACGCCCTCGTAGCACAAGGGGTGCTGTGTCTGCGCACGAGTTTTTTGTAGTATTGGTAATTCCAGGCTAGTTCGCTTCGCTTCTTTCCTTCTTTCCTGCCACCTCTGTTCTGTGGAATTCTCTTCCATCTTCTGTGATTTCCTGCTGAATTTAAATCTCCCTCACTTTAAAAAGCCTGCGTTCTGTGACTCATCTGGCGTAATTTGCCGCTAGCGGCTGAATTTTGGCGTGGGCCAACACCCCTCCCTGAAATAGGGTCTTGCCCGTGAGTGGTGATGATAACTGTTAAATATATATTTTTATATATATATATTATAATATAATATTTTATATATATAATATATATTTTATATTATATATATATATATATATTATAAGATATATATATATATAGATATATATATATATATATACCGGTCTACATATATATAATATATATATATATAATTATTTATATATATTATAAATATATATATATATATTATATATATATATATATATATATATATATATTATATATATATATATATATATTATATATATATATATATATATGGGAAATATTCAATTTAGCTACATTTTGGTTTAGTCTCAATTGACCCTTTCATGCCGCCAATTCCGAATTTTATTTCCAATCATATCGAAGTCTTCTTAGCCTTTATATTTTTGTTGCACTCGTTATATAATAAGATATATATATAATATATATTATATATATAATATATATATTATATAATTATATATTAATAATATATATATATATATATTATATATATTTATATATATAGGTGTTTATGTATTGTTGTGTGTCGCCTCCTATCCCCGGTTGGGGGGAGGTACGTAGCAACACCGAAACAGAAAAGTGAGAAGAACATGACGCAAGTCAAAAAAAAAACCCCCCCCTTCTGTACCGCCCCGCCCCCATTATTGACCCAAGCGTGAATTTTCGCAATTCAGAAAATTCAACCCTGAGGCTCCTACTGATACTCTTTGCTCCTCAAGTCCCGTCGACTGGTGTATCTCGTTAATGGGGGTTCATCCCTTTGGGCAAAAGCCCACAATTTCATACCCCCTCACAAACCCCAGCCCATTCACTCCTGTATGCACCTTTCTTCTCGCCTCTGCTCTCTCTCTCTATCAGGCATTACGTGAGCCATCCACTTTTTCGTTCGACTCAGTGCGATTCTCAGCACCACTCACCTCTATACATCCACTTACATATTTAATTTTTTATATATATATATATATTATATTATAAGTATAATATATTATATAGTATATAATATATATATATATATATATATAATATATATATATATATATATATAGGTATATAAACTAACAATGTGTGCCCTAGGGGAAAAAAAATTCGTGGAATATTAGTTATAGGGTTGTCTACAACCTCAAGTCTCAAGTCATACCCTTAGAAAATGAGCTGTCCTAAGAAAGAAGGTTCTCTCCGATAACTGTTAATTTTTTTGACAGGAACTAGTTTAAAACTTTGTAAGAAAATCTAGAGAGGCCTTTTAAGGATCATAATTACATATTTTAAAATTTAAAGTGTATCAAATTATTTCATATTTGTTTCATATTCATATTTTATTTTTTTTACAGATGTCGCAAAATGCTTTGGAAAAACTCAGTAAATCCCAAATTTTGAAGGGATTAAATTCTTTTGGGACTTGAGAAAGAAATTAAAAAACAAACCGTAAGTTTAAAAATGGTTTTGCACGTTATGAGTATGTATGTCACCTAAGTAGTTAATAATTTTTTCTTAGATAATTTTTACTTATAAAAAATAGAAAGATTATTATCAATTCCCAGATTGTTACCTATATTAATTTCTATTTGTATCCTTGATGCTTAAAGTTCAATAAAAAATATTCTACAATTAATATAAATTAGTAAAATGTCATGAACAAACAATGATATGACAAGTTTAGGTTAGAAGGGAGTATATAATATGTTGTTTTCTGTATTATATTTGTTATGTTCTGAGAGAAAATGATTAGAGACCTGTGGATTAAATAATTTAGTTAACAAAAATAATTTTGTATCACAAGCTGATCTTGTAAATAGTCCCCTTCTTGTAACCATGCCTAAAGCTTCACAAATAACAAATTGTATTATATTTCGCGAATGGTTAAGCTAGAACATTTCAATGCTAAATATATTTAAGGTAATCGTCCCAACAACCTAGACGAATGTCCATATAAGTTTCTAGGTTCTAACTCTATCGTTACTCGATACTAAAAATTAAGAATGGACAATACATTATAAGAATAAAATCTGATTGATATCCCAAATTAAAATAAAACTCAAACACTAGGTAGGTCAAGAACAGACCTCAATTTAACTTGCCTTTAAAAAAATCAAGGCACAATCCTGATCACTCAAAATGGGGAAATAGATGCTGTTGGAGCTCTCCTATGGTTGAAGAGTGAACTCTTAGGAGGCAGAAGCTATTTAATGTTAATTAACAACAATGAAAATATATTTGTTTATAATATTACTGCACTTGCAAGATTGTCAAAATATGATAATCGAGTGAAATTATTCTTATTAAATGATATATCTATGATTTTTCTTACGCTAGATTGAAAAAAATCAATTGAATTTCGGACTTCAAAAGTTTATTGCTACCCTCTATCTTATAATTACACTTAAAGATGTTTATCTTTTATTTACAGTTTAAAAGCATATCTATATGCAGTTAACAGCGCCTAAAATCTTCACAGAAGTTTTTAAGAGAAAAAAAACCAGCTTTTTCCAAAGCTCATTTACTGTTTAATTGCCAAAATTCTAAATGTTAATAAAAAGATGGTTTCTTGGGTTGTTGGCTGAAACTGTAAATGAATTTCATTCTCAAATGAAATTGGCATCTATGTAGTACAATATTATGACTATAAATATATTGTAATTATACATTCTTTTCTACATTTAATAAAACCAACACCAAAACCTATTTTTACAATTCTCCATCTTAATCAATGACAAAAAAAAAAAAGTTTTATAAACTATTCTTTCACTTAAAAATTACTGTAATTATTCCTAAGTTGATGTCATATAAATATTTAATTTCGGACTCCAGGAACATTGTGGGAAATAACACTTGCAGCAAAGGTTCTATATGTTGTGTATATCTTCTTCTTTAAAAATAATTCGTCAAGCATTAAATTTTATATATTAATAATGAAGAATTGTAACTTATAGGAAGACACATCGAATCAGCATCAAGAGTTTTCGTCATCTGTTTTGCCTCGAAATCCCGATTCAAGATTGTCCTAGTATGTATGAACATAATAGACAAAACATGAATTTGACAAGACCTAGATTTTATTGTTCTTCAGTTGCTGTTGTTATCACCTTTTCGAAGAAACTCAATC
>JABUQX010124024.1:0-12500 GCA_015478945.1 Trachelipus rathkii | reverse complement strand
CCCCTTTTACCGATAGTATTGGGACTCGCGGACATTTCCTCTCCCCTCTATAATTATCTCAGTCCATGGGTAGCCTTCCTTTCTCTGTCAAACGTCTCACCGCGTCTGAACCGTATGCTCTACTACTAATACTACATCATACTACTGAGCAAGCAATTGAAATTACTACTGTTCGCGTTTTTGTCGGCACCAATGCGAACTTCCACCGTGATCGAGACCTGGGGGGGATATATCGGGGTCATCCCCCACTCTAGCACCTCGAATTTCCCTGCCAGAATTATCGAAACTTAGAGAGACCAGACTGAGGCGGGATCTATAGCCATCACCCCCTCCATTATTCTTTCTTAAATTGTGCGAGCGATGAGAGACGCCGTAGCAGGAAATGAAATCGCGAGTTTACCGGAAAAATTGGTGTTGAAGAAGATGATACCTACGCGAGAGGCCAATCACCTTCAATTCACCGACTCAATCCGCCGCCCAACGACCAAACCTCGGCTGTGCTGGTAGAGTCTTTTCCATTACACTCTGCGGTCGTTACCGGGATACCCATCCTGCCACGCGGAAGTCATGTTCGGGCTCCTCACCCTCTCCATCCTCCAACTAGTGCAGTGACAGGGCTTGTGAAAGACAATGGTAGCCATTTAGCCGCCTGTACACACACACACAAGTACACGAACCTTTGAGAGTGACTAACTCTACGATTGGTAAATGTTGCGTGTGTCTACAAAACGTTACCAGCTTGGACCGCGTGGAGGCGGCAACCGTTTCCAAGCCAAAAGCATTTTTTTGCACAACACCCCAAAAAAAATGTAAAAAGGGTAAGTTGACTTCCTTTAGCCATCTTTATCGTGAAAAACACGTCTAATCAGCTCAAGACGAAATGTCTCTTCAAAGTCTGATAATAATCCATGTCTCGTTTTATTTCCTTCCGAAATAAACAAAGAAAGTGATTCCTGAAAAAAAGAGAGAAAAAAAGTCAATAAGAGGAAACTAAAAGTCCATCTCATGATATTGGATAAAACCGGTTTCATCTCAGATTCAACCCGCTTCTCCAGCCAGCATATCATAAGAAGAACTTTTAGTTTCACCTAATGGCCACTTTGCCTCCCGATAACAAAAGCTATCAGTACGCGCAGGGTTGCTGCCCCACCCTTTGTTTCGTTGCTCTTTTCATTCTCTAAGACATGCTAGCATCGATCTTCGAGTCATGATTCATCTTACTCAGAGCAACATATTCGGAAGCTACGATTTATCACTTTCCCTTCACACCCTAAGTAGTAATATTATGGTATTTCGGGAAGGCTCGCCACTGCACCACGTCAAGGTACGTGGGAAGCCCCGTCATTTTTTGCTGCCCAAGCCACCATGCGATCGCAGTGGAAAAATAGCGTCGTTCCTTCCTTGAAATCAACTTAGAGGAGTTGGAATCTTAATAAAGTTACAAATTAATAATTCCAAGACCCTCTTAAGTATGCTTCTAGATGGAAAACGCTATTATCTTTGCATTTCAAGCAGAAACGATTTAGCTACGTTCAAAGGACGACTAGTCTGACATTCTCCGATATGAAAGCTACTATACTATAGTAACTATTGAGTAGTGTCGAGTAAAGTTTCCTCGTGTAACATTCTCCAAAATCGAAAATAGTTCAATGCTAAATTAATATTGTGATTCCTCATTTTCACACACTCACGCTATAAGGCCTATAAATTAAAATAAGTGATTATAGTTTATTTTAAACCAATAGTTTTGGACTAACTTAACGGTATAGGTCTAGGCGAAACAATTTCAATTCTGCAGTTTACGAAGTTATTAAATAATTTATTCATAAGTGTTTATACCTATTTACTAGTATAATATATTTGTAGCAAGCTAATCTTGGAAAAATTTGAACCTTAACAAATCCTTTTATTTATTTAAAGTTTGTTAGTTTAAAAGGATATATTATTTAATAGTGCCGAATGCTAGACAAAGCCTTTATGGCAAAACGATCTAGCTACATTCGGTAATTTAAGGCTATTACTATTAAATTTAGTAAATGCTAAAATATAATTAAACTTTAATAGAATATATGGTAATTGTTTTGATTGTCGGTTAACTGGAACATTTTTATAATTAACTTTTAAAACTCGAAATGTATTTTTAATTAATGTATACGAAAGAAAAATGTTGGAAAAGATTAAATTAATAAAAATAAGTCATCAAACGAATGCTTCAGTGCACGAAAAAGCCAAAATTTCAAGGTGAATGAGTAAGGAAAACATCGGAAATATATCGATATTTACCTTGGATACGTACTTTATGGTACCATGCTTAAAATATTTCTTATAAGAAAGCGGCATAACATAAATGTTAAATCTTGACACCACGGGGAGAGAATGTTGAAAGATTTAGTATAATGACTATTGTAGCCATATTAAGTGTCTTTGTAAGTTCAAGATAGTCTGTATTACATTAAAGAGAATACAATTATATCGTTCACATTATCGGAATCTTAGAAAATCACATGACAAACAATTCTAGAAGTAAAAGAGGAAGCAGATTTGAAATGAGTTGAAGGATGAAGAACCTTATTTTAAAAATCCGTCAAATTGCGACATTCAAAATACTTTTGTCCATAAATGTTTTTAATTAGAACAAAGTTAATAAAATCCATCGGCACCCGATACAAATGCATGGCACACGAACATTTTTCTATGGGTCCTCCGCCCCTGGAACCACCAAACTAGTGAGTAATGGTAAATTAATTAAATATTGCATCAACACCATGATAAGCCTTAAACAAAGTTTAAATAAAGAAGCATGTGGGAGTAAGAGTAGTTTTGAATGCTTGAAATATTAAATTGGAAGACTTCGTAACTTGTTTCAGTCTCATGTTCTGATATATTTTTTTTTTTATTTTTTGTTTTTTTTACGTTTCCGTCAGTTTTGAATTTTTTTTTATTTTTTTTTAATATATTTCTAGTATATGATCCTAACAATCATTTTCAGTGGTAACGAACATGATTCAAAAATATATAGGACCTTTTACGTTTTACAACTGTCGTTTTAATTTTTTTTTTTTTTTTTTTACTAAAGGAATACCCAAGGAAACCGAAAAGATGGTAGGAGTCGGGGTCTCGGCGCCTGGGAACTACAGGGGGGGGACTAATCCCCCCCTCGGGGGATGGTCTCCGGAACCCCCGCTCTTGGTATTTGGGTGTCGCGGTCCGCCCCTCCCTTACGGGTATGGAAAACGTCCCCCTTTCTGTCCCCTTATGTTTAAGCCCCTAAATATATTTTTTTATTTTTTTTTTCAGTTTTTTTATTTATTTTTTTACATTTTTGTAATAAGCTTTATACGCTGATTCTAAATATGTAATTGGTTTTTCTCTAAGTGTTGTACTTTTCGAGATATTTCATTTACGAAAAAAATATATATACTAGGTCTATTTTTTTTATTTTTTTTTTTTTTTTTACATTTTATAATAAGCAGCTCTATACGCTGATTCCAAATATGTAATGGGTTTTTCTGTAAGTGTAGTACTTTTCTTAGCTTCTTTGAAAAAATATTTAACATAATGATTTTTAAAAATTATTTTTTTAAAAATACTTCGAACTTTTGAATCATGTCCTTTAACAATGAAATTCATTGTTTTTATCATATAGTAGTAATATATTAAAAAAAAAAAAAAAAAAATTAAAACTGACGGAGTCGTAAAACAGATAAGGACCTATATATATATATATATATAGCAGCATATATATATATATATATATATTATGCTGCTGTATATATATATATATGAGAGCAAAGAGGAGTAAGAGTAGTTTTAAATGCTTGAAATATTAAGTTGGAAGACTTCGTAACTTGTTTCAGTCTCATTTTGTGATATATATATATATATATTTTTTTTTTATTCATTTAAGGTCATATTAAAACATTTTATGAAAGTTTCAAGAAAATCGGAGTTGTTTCGTTGAAATCGGCATAATTGCCATTAATAATAATAATAATAATAATAATAATAATATTAATAGACACACACATAATAATAATAATAAATGCGTAAGCTATTTAAAAAAAGCAATAAGCCTTTTGTAAGAGCCCTATCATATACCGCCATCTTTGATCCTGTGCCGAATTCGATTAATACGAACAGGGCCAAGATTATTTATTGGTCCTAGAATTTAAACACACATCTCACTCTTCAAAATTTTAAATAAAAATATTGGAATTCAATTTCATAATAGTGATAATTCACTGGGTAACAAAAATTTTTTTTTGGAAAATCGTCCAGGGTTTTCCAGTGGGATTAGACTATTTGAGATGCGCTGAGTCCGAAAATGCCCTTTGTTTTTTTCAATCAGGTCTGGTTTGTTCGCTACAGACATTTAAGAAAAAACTATTTTTCGTCCAAAACCCCAATTCCTGAGGTGATCATGTGGGTTTTTCCGTTTTCCTGTAAATAAAAGTCAACGTATCCAAATTCATTCATTTATTATATACTCGATTACATTTGATAAGTTTAATACATGTACAGTTAACAGCAGAAGTTGTTGGACATATATATATACATACAGTTCAATGTAATCCGCCATTTTAATTTATTCGTGAAATTTGTAACCAATTATAGAAAAACGAAAACCACGCCCCTTTTTCACAGTAGGTTCAAAATAGTTAAGAGAAATGGGCATATAATGAAAAGATAATCATGTTCGGCATGACGTAATCAAAATGTAGAAATACTTACAAAACACCTTTGGATTTGGTTGAAATAAAATATTTCCAGATATTTTAGGTTATAAATATATTCCTAAAAAGGTTTGAATTCCTGTTATTACATGAAGTGCAATGGTTAATATATATATATATATATATATATATATATATATATATATATATATATATATAGTATATATATATATATATATATATATAAATGGTTATATATATATATATATATATATATTAATATATATATAGACTACTCTTTTAAAAGGAAGTTACAAAAAAAAGACATTATATCGCTGAATCGCCGAACACTACTGCAGTGTCACGTGTTAGCTAAAACTCCAATAGAAAGAGCGCAAGAGTTGCCAAAGCTGCATTTAATTCTTTACTTGATTTTTACCGGTTTCGCGGTGGGACAGAGGGGGATAAAGTCTCCGTCGTTCCCCCCGGCAGAGGCCAAGAGGCCCTGACTCTTTTCATCTTTGCGATTTAATTGGTATCTCTTGCTAAAAAATGTTTTTTGTACTGACGCTCTACGTTTGAATAATCGAAAATGATTAAACTCGTTCGATAATGTTAACTTCTTAAAAGGACAAGTTCATATATATATATGGTGAGTTATATATATATATATGTATATTTATATATATAGATATGTTATATATAATATATATATATATATATATATATATATATATATATATATATACAGGAACTTGTCCTTTAAAAGGAAGTTAACCGATATATATCGAACGAACAATGTAATCAATTTTTTTTTCGATTTTTCCAAGGCAATAGTGCGTCAAGGTTGCCAATAAGTTTTTTTTTTAACTAAAGGAATAGCCAAGGTTAAATCGCAAAAGATGGAAAGAGTCAGTGGTCTTCGGCTCGGCGGGGGCCTCCTGGGGGACGACGGGGGGGACTTCGTCCCACTCTGTCACTCCGACGGCTCGATCCCCTTAAAAAAATAAAAAAATTTAAAAAAAAAAAAATTAACATAAAAATTAACATGATAAAAAAGCAACTTGTGGAACTCGCGATCTTTCTAATGGAGTTTTAGCTAACATGACACTGCAGGGCTGCACGACAGAGTTTGGGATTTTTGATATCATGTCTCTTTATGTAACTTCCCTTTTTAAAGGATGGGTGCCTATATATAAGAAAGTAGCAAAGTATATATATAAGTTATATTTTTATATATATATATATATATATATATATATATATATATATATATATATATATATATATATATATATATATATATATATATATATATATATATAATAATTTAAATTTTTATCAGTTTTGTTTTTATATTTTTTGAAAAATGGTGTGGTGGTAAGAATGTTGTTTAGTGTGGGATTGAACGTATATTCTCCTTTTTGTAGGTTGAAATTAGGAAGGTTCTGTATGCATAGTGATTCTAGGAGTTACATTCTTACCACCACACCATTTTTCAAAAATATAAAAGCAAATTTTACTTAAATTTAAACTACTTTTCATATTTCAACTGTTTTACATAATCATACAAAATTTTAATAATTTTATTTAGTCTTCAAATAAAATCGTCTGAAGAGGGTCCAGAAAATTAAGGACCGAAAGCTTACGAAATTTAACATCTTATGAAGACTCTTGTAAAAACTTTTTAATAAATATATAAATAAGGCCTTCTTTTATACAGTCATGGCAGTAGTATATATATATATATATATATATATATATATTATATATATATAACATAAAACATATATATTTATATATATATATATATATATATATATATATATATATATATATATATATATATATATATATATATATATATATATATATATATATATATATATATATATATATATATATATATATATTATTATCATTCTAAACACCGTGTCCCGCATGGAATGCAGGGTGGTGTCAATCGCAGATGTATTTTTACTACTCCTGCGACCGTTCACGACGGGAAGAGTAAAATGGCAGAAGAAGGTTCCCAGCTTCAAGAGCCATGCGAAGATAATCTTCATATTGATCAACTGCGCAGAAACCTCCATTTTTAGACCAGAGATCATTTACAGCATCTTTATTTCCAAATCCAAAATTATATATTTTTATTCATTTATGTCAAAAAGAATTGATACGATAATTTTGTCGCTCCTCAAACAAATTATTTAGGATACCGCTTTATTTTGTCTTTAATATCATTAAAATTTCCAAAAGAACTGGAATTAAATTTTGTTGCTCCTCCTCTTGAGTTCGTTAAATAAATAATTTCAATATTTTATAATCTGATTTTAATTTCAAATTCTTTTATCGAATAAAATTTTTAAATATTTTAAGTAAGATTTTTAATAAATTTTTGTTAGTTGATTCCAAACAACACCCAGCCTCAGCCAAAATGTGCCACATTTTCTTTTACTCTCGACAATCCTGACAAAACAAAAAAACACCTCTAGAACTCTCTTTTTAATAGTCCTGTTGAAGTTTTCATCCGTCTTCTTCTTTACTTTATCCTAGATCTTCTTTTTCTTCTTTTTCCGTTTCCCTGCTGTTTTTAACACGCCCAACTCCCACGACAGAGAGCAAAAATATATATATATATATATATATATATATATATATATATATATATATATATATATATATATATATATATATATATATGTATTATATATACAGAGTATATATATATATATATATATATATATATATATATATATAGTATATATATATATATATATATATGTTATATATATATATATATATATATATATATATATATATATATATATATGTTATAAATATATATATATATATATATATATATATATATATATATATACTCTTCTGTTTTACGACTCTGTCAGTTTTGAATTTTTTTTTTTTTTTTTTTTATATATTTCTAGTATAAGAACCTAACAATCAATTTAAGTGGTAACAGACATGATTCCAAAAATATATAGGACCTTTTACGTTTTACGACTCCGTCAGTTTTAATTTTTTTTTTTTTTAACTAAAGGAATACCCAAGGGTAAACCGCAAAAATGGCAGGAGTGGGGGCCCCTGGCCTTCCGGGGATCTACAGGTAGGACTATTTCCCTCCGGGGAGTGGTCTCGAACCCTGCTCTTGGTATTTAGTGGTCGTGTTCCGCCTCTACGGGGTATGGAAAACTTCCCCCTCTGTCCCCCGTCGGCTCGAGCCAGCCCCCTATTTTTTTTTTTTTTTTTTTTTTTTTTTGCTTTTTTATTTTTCCATATTTGTAATACTCTGCTTTACAGGCTGATTCAAAATATGCAATTGGTTTTTCTAAGTGTCGTACTTTTCGAGATATTTCATATGAAAATATATATATAGGCCTATTTACATTTTTATAATAAGCCTTATACGCTGATTCCAAAATGTAATTGGTTTTTTTCTGTAAGTGTAGTACTTTTCTGAGATATTTCATTTTAAAAATTTGAACATAAATGTGATTTTTAAAATTATTTAAAAATACTTCTGAACTTTTGAATCATGGCCGTTACCACTGAAATTCATTGTTGGTGACATCGACACAAAAGAAAATTTCAAAAAAATAGAAGTTGGAACCTGGTTTATCATGAACAGAATGACCTATATAAATACGTATATATATGAGTATATATAGTAAGAGAGAAAGATATATATATATATATATATATATATATATATATATATATATATATATATATATATATATATATATATATATATATAGAGAGAGAGAGAGAGAGAGAGAGAGAGAGAGAGACACGCGCGCGTACTGATTCCATGATTCGACCCAAGCGACTCTAACGCAAAAATTTTTTACTGATCACAATCTTAATATTTGCCGCTAAGACTAATATTCGTAAGGAGTTTGGTTTTGATGTAAAGTATTTACTTTTCAACGATGTTAATAAAATAATAAAATACCGCATCAGTATCATACATGTTAATGTTAAAATGTCAAGATGTAAATTAAAGTTGTCACGTGTTAAATTGTATGGATACCTAAAAGATGATTCAACTTTCTTAAATTAAAAAGTTTCACCAGATCTTTGAACTGGAATAACGTAAACACGTCCCAAGGAAGACAAGGTCCCTCCTATGAAGTGTTTAACTACCAGATTGCTTATAACGGTTTTTATAGATTACAGAGCGAACAAACGAGCGACCTGGAAAAAGCTTACGTGAGAGAGATTTGCTACTCAAAAGAGAATTAGTTATAACAACAACTTGGGGCAACCAATAATACAATAATATATGAATTCTATTATTCGAGTAGTAAATATTGCCAAAGTTAAGGCATATATATTGCTGTTGGCTAGAAGATAGTATACATAGTTCAATACATAGATATATATATATTAATAAAAATATATATATATATATATATATATATATATATATATATATATATATATATATATATATATATATATATATATATATATATATATATACAGTAGTTTTTAAGTAGCTAAGGTCTTCGGGGCCCTCCCGCAAGAATTTTGCTGGGGCCCTCAATTTTATATATATATATATATATATATATATTTATTCCATCATATATATATAAGAAAGTCTATGGGAAAATTTTAAATTTTGAGAGGCTGTAACTTTTTTTCCTAAAGAGACTGCCGATTTTCATTTCCAATATGTATGGTTTATATATAGCATATATATATATGTTAAGGTTATGTTGAAAGATATACAGTTAAAGAGGTATATATATATATATATATATATATATATATATATATATATATATATATATATATATATATATATATATATATATATATATATATATATCTTCTTTAAATTTTTCTTAATCTTCGCTTCTTTTGAAGAAAAAATACGTTGACTGCTTGATCAATATTAATTGCTCGTGTTTCTTCATGCTCGATACTCAGAATTGCCAAGTCGCTCAGTCTTGACTGGCTCATAGTACTTCTCAAGTAATTTTTAATAAGTTTTAATTTTGAGAAGCTTCTCTCTGCCGTTGCTGTTACTGGTAGAGTAAAATATAGCTGTATTGTTGCTATTAGTTCGGTAAAGCTACTTAACAAGAAGCCGTTTTCTTTGATAAGTAGTCGGGCAATATCTCTGATATTTCTTTTCGTATCGATCTCTTTACCTAATAAACTTCTAAATAACAACACTTCAGCAATTAGATTGGTAATGTCACTGGGGTATTTGCTTATGAGGATGTTTACTTTTTCTGAAATTTCCTCCTCAGTCAGTTTTGTTAAGCTTTTTGTTCCAAAAATGAAAAGTTTTCTGCAACCGTTCGTAAACTAATGAATCTATTTTTGATCTGATTAATTGCAATATCCAGCGATGTATTAAATATATTTATTTCAAAAGCTTTCAAAGGATTGTCTATTCTGTAGTCCGATGCTATTTCATCAAAATAACGCTTAACAGTTCGTCTGCGTTTCTGTTTTAGTTCACATGAAATATTCCATGTAAGTGCCAATTGTTTTGCTTCAAGGAAGAATTCGAAGTTTCTTCTCAAATGTTGTAATTCTTCATTGGCGTGACTCAGGAAGAAACATGCTTTATGAAGATCAACTGACTTACTTTGTACACTTTCAGAAGCTCTGCTAATGTTTTCAAAAATTTTGTTTTGTAGGGTGATCATTAGTATAAACTGAAAGGAGTCCAGATGTTTCCTAATGACGAGGGCCTGTTCTACTTCCTGTTTATTGTAACTAGACAGTATAATTTTCGTTAGGCACTTCATTACACATTGAAAGTTTTTTTTCAATGCCAAAAGGCAATCATTTCGTGATGCCCATCTTGTCGGACACAACTTTTTGATGATCTTTTTCCTTGCTAGTTTTCCTTGAGAGCTTGCCAACGGGTAAACTTCCGCTAAAGAAAACATACAATTGCTGAACAATATCATAAAATTGACTAACCTCGGTAATGTTAGAGACTGAATCATCCAGCACAAGATTCAGGTTATGTGCTGCACAATGTACGTGCTCAGCTGTTGGAACTATATTTTAATTTTCTGTAGTCCAGTGTACCGTCAACTCATATTAGACGCGCATAGCCTTGTCCTCGACATTTTTGAATATCAATTCCCTTTTCCTTCAAATATAACAATATTGAATTCTCAAATGTTTCATTTGTTTGATCACCGACTTCTACGAAACCCAAAAACGACTCGTGTATCTGCAGAGAATTTTCACCGGGATTTTTTTTGTGTCAGTGTTGTATATCGAATCACGATACTCAACTGATCTCTTTTGGAGATATCTTGTGTGGTGTCTAGAATTAATGAATACTACGGAGCTGAGGTTATTCTGAATAATAATGTTTTCATAACTGAACATGCAAGTATACTAATCATGTCATTTTGTATTTTCATGATGTAAAATATTTGTTTTTACTTTTCTCATTTCTAAGTGAGCTCTAAGCAAAGAGTCATATTGAGAGAGTAGGATCACCAATATTCAAAAAGTTTCCACTCGGGAACCAATTGACTTGGTATTTCTCTATGACCACGAATGGTAATGAACACATTGTTGTGTTCTCCACCACATCGATAAATGGGTAAAAATTTCTTTTCCACTTCCGATGACTCCGAGAGTTGATCAACGATAGTTTTACGCCTCTTTTTTTCTTCCACATACCATAAGTCATAAAAGCGTGTTTAGATGTCTTAAATTCATGTTTTTTAATTTTCTTACTACCCCTGCCAATCACGAATGCCTATGCAACTTCTTGATTCAGGGCATTCATTGAACAGCCAACAAGGCAGGCTCACAATAAACAGCATCTAATTGGGAGAATGCACCGGAAAAGCTCACTGATCTTCTCGATTTTTTGCAATAGTTATAGTTGCATATAAACAATATTCAGCACTGAACATCTTTGAAATTATATATCCTTTAGAGGACCTAAAGGACGGCATGGTTCACCGGCTAAAATTTTTTTCTCTGGCTTCCTTAGAAAGAGGCATAGGAAAAAATCCAATTTCATTTTGGGATTTATTTTTATATGAAATCTTAGCCACGGTAGAGTTTTCGATAACGCATCTATCAACGTCATTGTTAACGTCGGTTTCACATTCTTCGAACTGGTCTTTCACCTCGTGTACTTCTACCTCAATAAGGCCCAGAGCTTGATGGTAAGCTAAATACACCAATATTTAACCTTCGACGTAGGATTTTGAAAATGAATCAATCTTTTGAAGGTTTGCTACATTTTCGACTGTCTGATTTTTTTCTTTTTTTCTTTTTGCGTGAACTTCTCACTCAAATACATCGTTTTATCCTGACATTATTTCTATTATTTAATATATATTCCTATATATAGAGGTATATATATATATATGGTGTTATATATATATATATATATATATATATATATATATATATATATATATATATATATATATATATATATTATATATGGCCAGCGTTTTTTACATTACTGTCCGTCATATGTATCTTAAAAGCCATTAATGCTACAGTAAAAAGAATACATTTCTTGGAATCAAAGCTATGAAAAGTATTATTTAAGTATAATTAATGTAATAAATGAGTAATAAATAACAATTAATATGTTTGTGTTAAATGAAAAATTCTATCAAACATCTGCCATCTCTAAAAACAGTTCATTGTAACGGGGTCTACATTGTAACGGGGTCTGAAATCGCTAAATCTCTCACGTGATAAAATTAAATACTTATATATATATATATATATATACATATTATTAGCAATAGCAGCAGCAGCGTTAGAGTGGCAGTATATATATATATGCTATAT